>MU160111.1:0-40488 GCA_015888305.1 Antheraea pernyi | reverse complement strand
TTTTTTTCCCTTATCAAACTGAAATAGTTTAGAATATTATCCGATACGAAATATATATAAGGGTTGTTGAGGGAGGTATGTATATATGTTATATATGTTTCAACAACTCATATATGCATGAATAGTTAGCTTAGCTTAGGTTAGCTCAGATAGGTCGCGAATCGCTTGTATCAGGCAACAGCCAAAGCCGAGGTGTGCCGCGCACCCTTGAGCTAGTTGTCAAAGTAAAATCGGCTGAGTGCCTTAAGAGCGTAGTCAGTTCGAAAAAAAAAAAAAAACAGACTCTATATCTTTATAATATTACTATATAGATTATAGCCCCTGCCCGCGACTTCGTCCGCGTAGTAATAGTTACTACTCTGGGCTAACGCTGACACACAGCAGAAGCTCTCAAAAAGAAAAAAACACCTCGATTTTGAAACATTTCTCATCTGTGCTCCGCTCCTATTGGCCTTAGCGTGATGATATATAGCCTATAACCATTCTCGATGAATGAGCTATATAACACTGAAAGAATTATTCAAATCGGACCAGTAGTTCCTGAGATTACCCCTTACAACGTCACAAACTCACAAACCCACAAACTGTACCTGATTTTTGAAGTGAAACTTCTTTAGGCGCATGAGGGTACATTTTTTACAGATGTAACGTCACGCAGGTATGCAACGGAAGTGACGTCATTTGCAGTAAACGCATATATTTTTCATCTATTTTTCAAGTCTCGGAAATCTAAAGTTTTAGCGTTTAGATAAAATAAATGTAATTTCCTTCCAAATTACAATATGTAAAAAATTCAATTTAGTATTTCATTAAAAGCCTCAAAATATATTTAAAAAAACTCTTTGGATAACTAGAACTCTATACAAGTGAACGATGAATGTCGAGTGCTTCATCTCGAGTAATATCTAATCAAGGAACCCCAATGCGTTTTATATTCAGTACGTCGCACACTCTTGGTCCGTTAACATTTACTAAAACATAATGTTCGACCTAAATAAAAACAAGAAAGTTTGTGATATTAATTTTATTTTATACGTTCGTTTAATCTGCGGTTACTACAGCGATGTTTTCACCTCTCAGGTCCTGCGTAAGCTAGCTAAACTCTATTGCATCTTCATCTGTGTCATGGTTATTGGATACAATTATTGGAAATCGGCATCTTTAATTCATATTTTGAGTAATTCCGGTTTAATTGAATACATTATTTATGTACTTATTGCATTCTACAGTCAAGAGAAACACGTAATGAAGTATTATCAATATATACAGCCAGTTGATGGATGTTTTAAAAATTATAAATGTCTAGAATTATTTCAGAAGGGTATCGTTTTTATAGAAGTCTTATATCAGGTTATTTCTCTTTATTTCCAATGTTTATTGCTGAATGACGTATATAACGTATCCCTAGTTATATTTGCATTAGATTTTTTTGTGAAGATATCGCTTAAGTTAGGAAGATTTTCGTTTGTAATGGTTTTTGCACTGTTCTTTTCGCGAGTAAAAGCGTTTTCGGATATTTTAAAAAAGAATGGTTTTTGGAATACACCTCGTCGAAGATTTAATTCACGTAAATATATACAAATGTACGATCTGATTATGGATTCTATATATGAAACAGGGAGATTTATAAAACCACAGGTAAATGTTTTCATAATATTACATACCAATACTTTCAATTACATACGAATTCTTTAGGAGTAAATTTCGACAGGAAAGATTGACTTTACAAACTACAAGCGGGCACAGCGGATGTTGTCTTGCCTTGATAACAAAAAAATCCTATAAAATTCCACCGCAGCGCCACCTACCTGGTCTTATTGTGAATCTAAACCATTATTGAATCCACCTGAACACTCGCAAAAAAATCATCAAAATCTGTCCAACTGTTTAGGAAGAATTCAGTGTGTATATAACTCGGACAGAAGAATTATATACCTATATAAAAAGATATATATTTCATAAAGAAAGCACTAAAGTGAATTTATTTTAGTTGTGTACCATACCTTTATTTCTACTACAGACATGCTTTAGATTAAGCAATTCTTTAATTAGTTGGTGTTTGATAAAATTGCCATGCTTTTTTTTATACTTTATAGGATTTTCAGCGCCTGACCAAAATCTCATCTGATGTCAAATGACGAGGTGTTCTAAAATGGCAAACACGATAAACCCAGAGTGGAACTAAGAACAATAAAGCATTTAAAGGGTTTTGATATGCTTAAATTCATTTGTTAATCTGAGTACAAAACATAATGCTTTTGAAACTTTTTTAACAGTGTTATCAATTAATTTAATTCTCGAATATAACCCCTTAAATCTTTGACAGTATTAATTCTAGTTAATGTAGCTCTCAAAACACACCAACAGGTGCTTGGCGGTAGATTTTCGAATCGAGGGTGGTAGCTAGCGTAATGGTAGGTAGCTGGCGTACTTACAAACGTAATGGTAGATAGCTGGCGTACTTACAAACGTAATGGTAGATAGCTGGCGTACTTACAAACCACCATGTCATGGTTGCATCATGATGTTTTCCTTCAATGTAAGTTCTGGCTGGATTGTTCCGATTCGAACCTGCGTCCATCGACGCTCTGTCCGAACACGTTTTCAATAAAGCTATCATCTCATAACCAGTCTGGCCATAAATACTGTTACATAAAAAAAAAAATTTCAACTTTTTAATTATTTTGAATTTGGAACACGTATATCATTTTAAAAACTTCTTACGATTTTGCACCATTTCACATATTTTTTCGTGTTCACTATCAAATTACAATATGGAATGGGGTGTTAAAGATAATAGGATTGCAGTGATCGCCTTGCACAAAGTGGGTATGGAGCCGTCGGTCATATTCCAGATATTTCAAAAGTTTAGTATCAGCCGTATGTTCGTATATCGTACTATCAACAGATACAGCAACATTTCCTCTGTCGGAGACCAGAAAAGATTGGGGCGGTCACATGTTATTAGAACTACAAAGGCTGTTAATGCTGTTAAAGCCAGAATTCGTCGAAACTACATTAGGAAGCAAAAAATCTTATTGCGAGATGAAGATTCCCGCTAGGCCTCTGTCGCGTATTACAAAACAAGACCTGAAGCTCGGTGCTTATCGTGAATATACAGGACATGCTCTAAATCAATCTTTACAATTAAAGAGAGTGGATTGATCAGAACGCCTTCTGTCGCGATACGCAGGTGAAAGGCACAGAAATATCCACTTTCCGATGAAAAAAATTTTGACGATTGAAGGACACAACAATAAGCAAAATGATAATGTACACTCATAGTTCTAAAGAAGCTATTCAAGTGGTCGGAAAGGAACAACGTGGTTATCATCCTGCGTTAGTGATGGTTTGGTAGAGCGTGTCTTATCAAGGAGTCACAAAACTACATTTTTGTGAAAAAGGAGTGACAACTTCAGCCAAGGCGTATCAAGATTCAGTCTTGGATCATATTGTGAAACCTATCAGCAATACACTCTTTAAAAATATACCGTGAACTTTCCAGCAGGACTCTGCACCTGGTCACAAGGCACGAACTACCCAAGCCTGGCTTGAAACCAACGTTCCGGACTTTATATGAGCTGAGGGCTGGCTGTCATCTAGCCCAGACCTCAACCCTTTAGACTTCAAATTATGGTCAGTGTTAGAGGACATAGCTTGCTCTAAAAACACGGCGACATTGAGTCTTTTAAAAAATCTTTGGAGGAAGCAGTGGTAAAATTTCCCTTGGTAACAGTGCGTAAACCCATAGATTCGTGGCCAAACAGATTAAAGGCCCGCACAAAAGCCAAAGGTGGCCATTACGAATAGTTATTTTTTTTACTTTTTACCGAGACAAATAAATATGTAGGTATAAATTTTAATAATATTACATTACTTCATTAAAAAAATGCGTTTTCATTTGTAACAGAACTAGGTACATATCACCAGCTTATAACTGTAGTTGTGTGGAATGTTGTAGTACAGGACGTACATAATAGTACAGAAGAGCTCTGACTCTGTTTACTAAAACATAGATACTAATGATGATTATTAGTATTTTATGTCACATATATTTTCTATGTCAACTAATATTCCCTTTTTCCTTTTCAGCTTTTTATCTACGTCATTCTTTCAACCACATTTATAATTAGGAGTGTGTATACTTGCCTCTATGATATAAAGTACAATGTAAGTGGAGTACTCTAATAATACCTTTGAAACAAAACCATTTCTAATCTAGTTCATAATGGACACGATTAAAATTTCAATGTATTTCACTTACTGAACAAAAACTAAATGCGTAGGTATTGTAGATCGGAGAAGAATAGTGTATTATGTCATTTAAAAAAAAGCCATATGTTATTGTGTTGGTTAGCATATATCTGCTATCCTTATGTAAGGTAATATCAATATGTAGCCTGGTAACATAAATTCCTTTGAATGAGAATTCACTGCTGGGTATCGTTCAGATTAGAGATTTTTTTACTTCATTTTTTTACCTTTAAAAGTATAAGGAAAGAGAAATATATCATTATGCATAATACATTAAAAACCAAACTATCAGCTATACACGTTTGTAACCTGGTAGAGCCATGCTAAAACTATTACTGGTTTCAACATAAATAGGCCGGCTCGCCCGGGGTAGTACCACCTTCTCACAGAAACCCAACGTGAAGTAACAGTGCTTGCATTGTTGCGTTTTGTTCGGTCAGTGAGAGCGCCGGAGGCCCACCTCCCTTCTCCCTTCTACCCCTACCTCCTCCCTCATACACAAGCTAGCAACGCACTTGCGACTCCCCTGGTGTTGCTAGTGTCTATGGACGGTGGTGATCACTTAACATCAGGTGACACACATGTTCGTTTGCCTGCCTTTGATATAAAAAAAGAAATATATTATACAAATATTGTAACGGTGTTCAAGTATGTTCGCACAACTACTGTGATGACAGGAACTGCTAGTCATTTACGTGCACATGAAAGGGCAGAGTAGTAAACTCATAGAATTAAGTCTTCTAGCGCCTGCTGTAAACGCGACCGGTCAAGAGTAGATCATGATGAATTTTCACTTGTTCTAATATGTTTCAGAATGTAGACCCTTCGTTTCTGATGTTAGTTATCATGGAAAACATTTCCTCATTGGTACCATTGCTTATATCATCCATCTTATCGGATTTAATCGCAGAAGAGTTACAGAGCCTGAAAGTATTTGTCGTCGACAACAAAGTAAATAGTACAAGTAAGTATATGACAATATTTTATTTACTTTTAAGTTAATAGAACAATAGTGCAATGAATCAATAGAATAAAAACTTTGTATTAGTCATACAAATTGGCGCATGAATTACTCCATCTTAGTCAGTGCGTGAGTTATTTTTGAGTGGCATCGAAAGGCCTGTAGTCATCTTCTAATATTAAATCAAGGGATTTATAATAAAAATATGTATTAACAAAATGGCATTGGAATAATCTATACTATAATAAAACTATAACAAAGCCAAATCTGTACATTAAATATTTTTTGAAAATTATAATCGGGGTAGACTTTGTTATTGATATAGAAGCAAAAATAACCCTTTTTAAAATTTTTGTCTGTCTGTCTGTCCCTGTGATAACGCATCACACTGAAAGTACTGAACCAATTTTGACGAAACTTGGCACAGTGGTAACTAATATATTATTACAAGGTTACATCTAGGACATTTTTGTCTCATAAGACGCAAGGGATTCTCCAGGATAACGGACGAAAGTCAAAAATTTGTAGGTAATGAAATTCTTAACGGATTTTGGTAAATTTTCTCTGTGCATTCAGATTAGCATTCAGGTTAGGTAAAAATTTAGGCTATATTTCCCTATGTTACTTTTTTTAAATACCAAAAAAAAACCATCGCTGGGTTCCGACCGTTGACTCCGTCGAACCATATAATGTCCAGTACGTTATAACTGAGCGACGGTTACATGACATTTTTATGCGTAATTATCAACCACATATGAAAAATATGTGTAAACGTAACTGTCACTTATATGTCGTTACATTTATTATATTGTTTAAAAAATGTTTGCTAAATAAAAACAAGATTTTCTCCTAAGACAATAGTTACTTTGCATTGTAGAAGATGAATCTCAATTAGAGTTCTATCAGTACGTGTGTTGTTTCGATATTTGATAAAATTAGTTTTCTAAATATTGTTGAGTCTTGAAGTCCTTAAGTTTAGGTTTGTGAATCTACAATTAAAATAATCAGTTGAGGTGTTGGCAGTTACCACACTATGTTGTATTTATACTAATATTATAAAGAGAGGTAAAGTTTTGTTTTCGAGGAATCCTTGGTACTACTGATCCAATTTTAAAAATTGTTTCACTGTTAGAAACGTTAGATTATGCCAAGTTCAGTATATCAGTGAAAAAGGTGGTTTATATGTGAAAAGTAAAATAAATTTGATAAAATTAAAATTGAATGCAGATTTCACGTATACTTTACAAATTTTTAAAGTTACAAATTGGTTAAAGTTTAGTTTTTACAGTATATTAAGTGATGAAGTTACAAGGGGTACTGAGAAGACATTTATCGGTAATATATGTAAGTTAGTTTTGATCGTCATGGGACACTTTAGGTAATGCTGCGAACAGGATCCGGGCTTATTTTAAAAGATTTCTCACATACCAACTGGGTATATATCTGAGTGAGTCCCTGGATGGTTTGGATTCACAAATGGAAGTCCTAGATGTCACTGTAATTGGGTTTAAGGTTTTTTAATATTATTTGCGTTTAAAAATACAATCGAAACCGGTAATAACCGCTTTGGTGCAGATTAAGTTGCACGGGTCAGCTAGTATGATAATAAATCCAGAATATAAGTTTGATATTTGGAAAACACGCATATTCTGCAAAGTATGTAAGGCTTACAAGTTTAGCCTTTCCATTTATTGTAACAAAAAAGAAAAACAATAATGTTATGTTTGTCTGCTTATGACCCTTTTTAATCGATTTTATTATAATGTTACTCGCGTCCATTGGAAATGCAGTACATACTTCCTGGGTGGTATTAAAGGGTAGAAAAATTTTGTGGTCGTTGTCAGAAAGACGTTGAACTGTTCCGCATAGATTAAACCTCGCAGTGACGATAATAAAAGACAGATACACAATTTATTCATATGATAAAATAAATAAATCGTCTTTATTTATACTACGATGGTAGTAAACAAGAAGTGTGCGATCCGCCTGATGGTAAGCGATTACCGTAACCATTCATCGCTGAAAGTATACTAATTGAAGAACGCAATTCTATAAACTCTATAAATGTTAGCAGGGATTGCATTCCACAATAGAAGTGTTCGTGGCAACAAACTCTTTTGGAATTATCCTTGATAATTTGTGTTCTATCATGTCAGGATGAACTGAAAGTTTTTGTTCTAAATTATAGACCACTGGAAATTGGAAAAAAGCCTGGTTCAATATAAAGAGAAATAACTTACAAAATTTTGAATCTATGCTAGTTCAAGCCCATTAATTAAAATATTTACACTATCTACTGCTTCGAATATGCTATTATGCAAACGAATTTATTCATATTTCAGATGAACGCGAACGAGCTGAGATACAGAATTTATACATGTTACTGCAATCTCGTTCATACGAATTCTCGCTGAGGGGCATCGGAGTTCTTAACGTACGCACATTGCTTGTCGCCTTATCTTTTCTTGTCACTACTATGATAGCAATTTTGCAGTTAAACTTATTTATCCCTCACGTTTAAGTTGTAGATACTCGTAAAAATTATCATTTTCTTTGGATAAATTACACTTTAAATAATCAGAAAATAATTTAATTCAATCTTACTCAATAAGATCACTGTATGAAATTTGCAAGAATCAACGTTAGGTCCTTCGCTAATCTCACAATTACCTTACATGTTGTCGCTTAAATGTTTATTTTTTAAATCGACGAATGCTATAGTAAAAAAATTGTGAAAAAGTCATATCTAATTTTATTTAGTTGGAAGTAAACGCTCGCAGATACACAACTGTTTTATTGCGTTCAATTTTGAAAAGTGCTCTAGGGCTTGCTCAAAAGCACTTTGAATGAACGTGAATGACTGAATGATCATATTATAGTATTTAGTACTAAATATCCAGGTGAACTTCGTATTACCTAAATTTATCTATATGCATAAATGGACTATTGGGAAAGAGGTGGCTAGATTGGGAGACTAGAGGTGGCAGAGCCACTCTGAAGCTATTACTGATTTCAGCATAAATGGGTCGACTCGCCCGGGGTAGTACCACCCTCTCGCAGAAAACCGACGTGAAGTAACAGTGCTTGCAATGTTGCGTTTCGTTCGGTCAGTGAGAGCGCCGGATAAGCCAGCTCCCCTTCCTCTCCGCCCCCTCTCCCCCTCCCCCAAACACAGGGTGGCAACGCATTTGCGACGCTTCTGGTGTTGCAAGTGTCTATGGACGGTGGTGATCACTTAACATCAGGTTATGTTACCTGTATGATACCTGTTCGTTTGCCTCCTATGATATAAAAAAAAATCAAATCGAAGAAGCCGTTTTAGAGCTTTAGAACTTTAGAGCTTTAGAGCGAACATTATTTCATTTTTACCTAAATAGATTAAACATTGTTTCAAGTGCATGATTCAATTGGAAATAAGGACAGATCTATCGTAAAGAGAAGCTTGTGTTGAATGAATATAGTTTAGATAGTAATGTAGACGATAAATACGTGTGTTTGTAGTGATATCTCTAACGGAACTTGGTAGTCATTATTTGTAACGATAATGTAATCACAATAGATCATAGTATTATACCTAGTCCATACAAATTTAATTTAAAAAAGGAAACTATAACATTTGTTCAAAATTTATTTACAGGTCATATTATATATAAGACCGTTTATAAAATGTCAAATTCTTAGTGTTTCCGAAATTTCAATTTTAAAAAGAACACTTTATTATGCTCTGAGCTATATTTTCATGTAAATGCTCTTCCATGTAAATGTTAACATTTTTTTAATGAAACAAACAGGTATGCTGTCTCTATCTGATATTATAGTCACATGTGGCCAATGACGCAAATGGGACCTATCTATAACTGACCTCGAAATGAAGGCAGAATATGTTGCCAATCACACCCTATGAACCTGAACACAGCAGCGTTAAAACAGAAAAACAGAATTAAGTGTAGGTGCTTCTAATTGATCCATATAAAGCATCTACTACTCTGAAGTTTTACAAAACAGGCAAATAATTTCATAACAACCAAGGTCTTTTTTTCATTCCATTCAAGCTATATTTAAATTTGGGACCGTTGTTAGAAATTGTGACGTTTATAGTAAAAAAAAAAACGATTTTAAATAAACATTTAAAAACAATTCAATAATCTATACGTATAATAAGAATGCAAATGTAACATGTCTGTACTTTTTAGATTTTTGTGAAAAAAATGTTGCAAGCGTCTTAGAATAAGTTATAAAATACATTTCAATCATTTTCAGAAATGTGTCTGCCTGTCTGTTTGTATGAACACGCATCACTGCTAAAGTACTGCGTTTACGATAAAACCTCAACAAGAAACCTAGTCTTAGTTTTATTAAAATCGGTTTACTTTATCCAAAGTTATTGTAATTTTAATGACAACGGGACTTAGTATGAGATAAAAGTAGACAAGTAAATGATTTAATTGGTCACTGTTTTTTTTACATTAGGTTCCACGTGAACGGAGTCACGGGCACAGCTAGCTATTGATAATTTTGAAAACATACGATAATATAATAAATGCATCTATATAAATTACCAAATTGTTGGAAATCATCAGAAAATGCAATACATTTCACATTACAGGCTCATAAAACACTTCAAAATTGTGGTAGTACCCATTTACATCTTTTAAAATACTTATCGTTGGTCATGTTTTAGCTTTATAATAAAATTTAATAGAATCAGGCGTATTAAATTAGACACCTATTTTGTAATTATTTTCGAAGAAAATATTCCCAACTGAGTTTCTTGCCCGTTCTTCTCAGATTGGACGTAATCGAACTGGGCAGATTAATTTTAGATAAATATAAAATAATGTATAAGTTAGAATTTTACTCTTTTTTGTTTACGTAAACGTGTACAGATTTATCTTAAAATAATGATTGATTTTATGTAATGATATCGTAAGTATTTTGCTGCTTTGTAAGAATTTATTTGGAAATAAAATATGTATTTATATGTATGTTCTTTCTTTCTATCTCCGTACAATACACATGGGAATTTATTTTTCTATTTATCAAATTATTTATTGTTTTAAAGAGAAACACTAAATACTAAAACTAATACACTTGAGAACAGAGATAATATCATAAATAAGTAATTTACAGAGGGAACAACGAATATAGAGTTGCTGTGTATTATTATGCACATATTCATGCAATTATTTTATTTTGTGAGATCCTTTGTAAACGAGGCTTTGGTGTTACTTTAACGATGCATAGATCTTTTTTTCGAATAGCAGGTTATTATCAAAGATTTTGTGCAAATAGTTAATTGTCAGTAGTCTTTTAAAGTACAAAAGCATTGTTAAAACACTGACCATTGTATAAAAGTGACATTAAAGTTCGTGCGTAATATTCGACGCTGGAGTTACAGTTTCGTCTACAATGTAGTCGGACAAAATAACTGTATCTACATTGTAGAGACCAATAATATATCAGTAATGTACTTCTTATCTAATGGAGAGTATATAAAACTATTCGCTATCGTCTATCATTATGCTGCTAATAATAATTTTCTGTTAAAAGCTATGATTTTCTCCAATGTTAAAGGCCCGTACGGAATATATGTTGTGTCTCGCACTAACTTCAAACTCTATGTTACAAAATCTCATTGGCAGTTTGACAACTTCCCTTTAAATATTTTTTGGTTATATCTGCGTAATACAAATGCAGTATTACGATAATATATCTACATAGTTACTTTTTTAATTAGATAAAAGAATAATTGGTCACCAGATAGTTTCGTTAATATTAAAAATAATAACCGGCAACCGATAAAAAAGTTTATTTCTTTTTACACTGCATTATATTACTGAAAATATATTACAGAAAGAACAAGTAATAAAATACAAATCAAACAACGCACACTAGATGAACCTCGGTAAGTGACATAATAAGAAAGAACTAAATGAATATAAATATTTTCGTTTTTTTCTTAAATCACGTTGATGGAACGCAAGACCAAGTGCTACGGTATCGACCAGTATTCGGACCTATACGGCGTTATTACAAAAAACCCTGACTTTAAAAATGTCTCATATGAAATGCACCACGGTGGCTGAACGTTCGCCATCTTTTCTTTTTTATGTCATAGTTGGCAAACGAATAGGTGGGTCACCTGCTGTGCGCTCTCACTGACCGAACGAAACGCAACAATGCAAGCACTGTTACTTCACGTCGGTTTTCTATGAGAGGGTGGTACTACCCCGGGCGAGCCGACCCATTCATGCTGAAACCAATAATAGTTTCAGCGTGGCTCTACCACCATCTTGCTCTTTTGTCTCGCTTTGGTTACGTTAGATTAAACTTGCGAATTTGCCTCGGTCGAGCGCGGTGCATTTATTAGGAAACTTTTTTAAACCAAGTATTTAATACGTATTTAACTTTTTTGTAATAACTCGGATATGGTTTACCTACTACAGATAGATTTATAATTCTCCTGAAGAGTAAAATGACTTTGGTCGATGTAACAACCATTTGTTAATGTATAAGGATGCTGAAGGTTATTGTTATTTTTTTTTATTTTAAATACTTAGGGAAACTTACAGCTAGACAAACAATTTACAAGTTTACGCATTTATATGAAAATGTTCATTTTCCTTATGAAAGTATGATCCGAAGAAGGAAATAAAAAAAAAGCTGGAATTAAGAACGCATTTAAGTTTCTGAACACTTGTGTTAAACATATCTACGTTCAGATCACTAACTAATTTATTAACACTGTTGTAGGTTGCCGCTACATGTTACATAACTAAAACAGTTGACTTCTCTTCAATAAACTTATAATTCCAGACAGCTCTCTAATATTTTTGAGTAAACAATGTCGTAATAATTTCGGTATTTATTATAAATTATGATATTTAAGCAGTGTATTTCGTACCGAGTCTTCTTTGATCTGGTACGGTTTGAATTAATTCAAAAGAATTTGAAATGATTAATATTATCTTCAAAATAATATAGCTTTTATAGTCATTTGTAAACCTGAGAGTATAGTAGCTCTATTCATATATACAAACTCATTTTCTTGTCAAAGTTCGACTTGAATAAATATTGCAAAAATAAAATGTCTGCTCACCTGTCCTAACAGATACAAATTAAAATTATTTTTACTTCTGAAAATTTTATTTTTATTGAGAAAGATTATACTTGTCTATTGTATTCCACTATTTATATAAATACTAGCGGACCCGGCGGACTTTGCCTGCCTTGATAATTAAAAAAACCTCTAAAATTCAACCGCAGCGCCACCTATCGGATCCATTTGTGAATCTAAACCATTCTCGGATGAACTGCAACACGCACACACAATTTTATCAAAATCGGTCCAGCCGTTTAGGAGGAGTTCAGTGACATACACACGTACAGAAGAAATGTATATATAAGATATTTGATACTTAATCACCTTAAATAACCTGAATATATCGGCATAAGACTATAACCATTTTTCGTTGGTGTTTCTGGGCTACCTATTTTCTAGATTCGGTTGACTGTTTGATTTTTTAATGCTTACCGAAGCGAGCGTGAATCAGCTAGTATTAAAAATTATGCATTGTACAAAAACGTTTGGTTTGTAAGGGTCCAAACGCTGCAATCACGGTTCACAGCCCAACACGCTCGTTACTCTGCGCTTAAAGAATTCTCATGAGACTTTGCTCGCCTTGTATCTTTACCTAGTAACTTCGCTTTAATGTTTCAATCTAATCAGTATGTTTTTTAATTTATATATTTTTTCTTGGTCAGTTATTTGTACATTATGTTCATAATTCCGTGTTAAGGCAATGATTTATTATTTTTGCCTTTTTAAACGTATTTGTTACACATATATATAAGGATATACTTATCAATTCCTTTAGCAATAATGCACCTTGCAAGGAATTAGTTGTTTCAGGTTTGTTAAGGGTTTATTAGTGGAAACGCTGCAATCACGGTTCACGGTCCAGCAAGCTCGCTACTCTGCGCTTAACGAGATATCATGAGACTTTGCTCGCTTTACATCTTTATTTGCCATCGCCGCTTTCACATCTAAATTTATTCGGTATGATTTTTCGTTTGTATATTTTTTCTTAGTTCTTGACTTGTACTTTAAGTTTATAGTTGCGTATTGAAGTAATAATTAATAATTCACAGATTATTGCTATCGTTAAGTGGTACTTTAATTTCTTTTCCTTCACCAATCATTCCAGCTTATTGGAAGATTTGAATCTACGTCGACGGACGCTGTGTTAAATTATGCTAACGCTGAGTCAATAATCTATCTAATTTAAGTGTTCAAATTATTTTTAGTCAATACATTTTTAAAGATGTATTTATGAATAAAAGTATTGTTTACAATGTAGTTAAAAAGAAAATGAATCCAATATTGTACTTAGATAAAGATCTTTGTGGTTCAATGTTGCTATCTAAAGCCAGAACAGAACATTCAGGTAATGAATTGATCAAATCGATCGTACTGAATCAAGTGTGCAACGTATATTATTAAGTTAGTTCCATAACAAAATAAAAAAATTCAGAAATTAAAATTTGGTATATTTATGACAAGGGAGGACTTTTTTTGATATTAAGCTGCTTCAAAAGGCCTATCTATCTAATTCAGATATCTTTCTTTGCTAGGAACTATTGTATTACTTATAGCGTAGCGTAAGCGTTTCTAGATTTGCTGGACTGCAATGTTGATTTACTTAGTTTTGTGTCAGCTTTGTTCTATCATATGATACAAAAGAAATTTCTTTTTGTTTGTAATCTTTGTAAATGTTAAAAAATATTATGTGGCATATGCAGTAAAGTAAAGAAATACTACCTAGTAATATTTTTAATTGTCAGGACCAAATATAAATAGGTATATAAACTTGAAACCCTATTTTTGATAAACGTAGTAAATAATAGTTTAAAAAGTAAACATAATTTAAAAAAATAATGAATAAATTAGATGAACTAACGGTGTCGTGAAATAATGATAATTTTACAATTGAAAATTATTCGTAACCCCGATATTAAAAAAAAAATGAGTATAAAATTTAGACAAATTAAAAGTAATTACCTCCCAAGTTGCCACAATTAAAAATTCAATTCGATATTTTATTAGAAGCATCAAAATAGATTTTAAGAGATTGTACAAAATACTACGTGGACAACACATAACCAATGTTTTCTTTCAACCAATAACTAGTCAAGGAACCCCAATGCGTTTTACGTTCAGTACGTTATAAGCTTTACCACCGACAACATTCCCTAAAACAAAATGATTCATTTAAACAAAAACAAGAAAGTTTGTGATATTAATTTTATTTTATACGTTCGTTTAATCTGCGGTTACTACAGCGATGTTTTCACCTCTCAGGTCCTGCGTAAGCTAGCTAAACTCTATTGCATCTTAATCTGTGTCATGGTTATTATATTCAATTATTGTAAATCGGAGTCTATAACCTCATTTGTGTTTAACTCTCTTTTAAATGAATATATTATATACGTACTTCTTGCTTTGTACAGCCAAGAGCAGTACATAACAGATTTTTATACATTTATTCATCAAATTGATGGGTATCGTAGGAAGTATAAATGTTTGGAAGTGTTTTTAAAGTGTATCGTTTTGGCGGAAGTTTCATTTCAGCTTATTTCACTTTCATTAGTGTATTTTTATTTGAATAATAGGTATTTTACATATCCGGTTATATTCGTGCTAAATTTTTTCGAGAGATTATTCCTTAGACTGGGACGATTACCGATTGTAATTATTTGTGCTTTATTCTTTTCACGAGTAAAAGCTTTTTCCAACTGTTTGAAGGAGAATAGCTTTTTGAATACTCCTCGTCGGAGATTTAATTCACAGAAATATATACAAATGTATGAATTGCTTATAGATTCAATACAAAAAACAGAGAGATTTATAAAACCACAGGTAAATATTTTAATAATATTACGTACTAATAGTTCGATTAAGTTTAAAAATTTTTATGTTTGAATTCCGATAAGAAATATTTACTTTGCAAACAATCATTAATTTATTGTACAAAGAAGGACGAATGTTAAAGGAGAATTGATTGTAGTGATGTGGAAATTAGCTGTTGTTTATTTTAAAGTCCTACCGCTTTAATGAAGTATCTCTAGTAAGAATATACGTTAGATTACACAATGAATGAATGAATACTTTATTGCACTTTTTGTTTGTACACTGGCGAGCTTAATGCTATAAAGCATTTTCTTCCAGCTAACCAGAGGTATTGTTGTCAATCAAATAGTTGTTGGTAGTGCATATACAGAGGTCATATATATACATAAATAAAACAAATAAATAATAAAATAAATACATAAATATTAGTACATACACGATTAAACATATATACAAACTTACATACAAATATATAACATTAACAAAGATAATACATATATATATACATAGCAAAAATTAAATATAAATACAAACTGTAACATCACATACATTCTGCCTCCTTTTTTTCAAATAAATAGCGGTGTAGTTGGATTATGAAATTATTGATCGTTGATCGTTTAATGGTCAAAGTAATCAATAAAGACTGCAATTGTCTTTATGATGCTATTGACACGATGTAGATTGACTTAGTTACGAGTTGTTGTGATTAAACTGTAACTTTCGGTGGAAGAAGACATTGTGGTGAAGCTCTAGCATTATGGTAGGGTTTTTACTGAATCCGTTTTGGAAATTACCCAGGACAAACAAACAAACAGACAAAATATAATAATATAAAAATATAGACAAAGTATAAAAAAAGTTTTTTTTGGTCATTTGTAGCCATATCCATTCATCAAAAAGTTGTTATTTTAATTGTACATACACAAACTTTATTTTTATAATACGTAATATAGAACAAATAAAAAATTGGAAATAAAAGTAGTATAAAATTTTGAATACGAAAACAAAATAAACTTTGAAAATGTTAGCGTTGATACTTACCACATAACTTCAGAATTGGCAGTATGGATTAATTCCTTCGCCTATGAACTATTTGAATAGGAAAAAAAAACTTTGAAAATGTTAGCTTTGATACTTACTACATAACTTCAGAATTGGCAGTATGGATTAATTCCTTCGCCTATGAACTATTTGAATAGGAAAAAAAAACTTTGAAAATGTTAGCTTTGATACTTACTACATAACTTCAGAATTGGCAGTATGGATTAATTCCTTCGCCTATGAACTATTTGAATAGGAAAAAAAAACTTTGAAAATGTTAGCTTTGATACTTACTACATAACTTCAGAATTGGCAGTATGGATTAATTCCTTCGCCTGTCCTATTGGACGAATATTATTACTACTTTTTACTACGTTACCATGGCAACGTATATAATAATAACGTAATCGCTCAAAAGCAAAAAAAGTGCCCGATTTTGAAACATTCTTCATTGGTGCTCTGCTTCTATTGATCTTAGCGTGATGATATATAGCCTATAGCCTTCCTCGATAAATGAGCTATCTAAAACCGAAAGACTTTCTCAAATCAGACTGGTAGTTTCTGAGATCATAGCGTTCAACCAAACAAACAAACTCTTCAGCTTTACCATTCATCAAAAAGTTGTTATTTTAATTGTACATACACAAACTTTATTTTTATAATACGTAATATAGAACAAATAAAAAATTGGAAATAAAAGTAGTATAAAATTTTGAATACGAAAACAAAATAAACTTTGAAAATGTTAGCGTTGATACTTACCACATAACTTCAGAATTGGCAGAATGGATTAATTCCTTCGCCTATGAACTATTTGAATAGGAAAAAAAAAACTTTGAAAATGTTAGCTTTGATACTTACTACATAACTTCAGAATTGGCAGTATGGATTAATTCCTTCTAAAGCATTTTCTTCCAGCTAACCAGCGGTATTGTTGTCAATCAAATAATTTGTAGGTAGTGCATATACAGAGGTCAAATATATGCATAATTAAAATAAATAAATAATAAAATAAATACATAAATATTAGTACATACACGATTAAACATATATACAAACTTACATACAAATATATAACATTAACAAAGATAATACATATATATATACATAGCAAAAATTAAATATAAATACAAACTGTAACATCACATACATTCTGCCTCCTTTTTTTCAAATAAATAGCGGTGTAGTTGGATTATGAAATTATTGATCGTTGATCGTTTAATGGTCAACATTAACAAAGATAATACATATATATATACATAGCAAAAATTAAATATAAATACAAACTGTAACATCACATACATTCTGCCTCCTTTTTTTCAAATAAATAGCGGTGTAGTTGGATTATGAAATTATTGATCGTTGATCGTTTAATGGTCAAAGTAATCAATAAAGACTGCAATTGTCTTTATGATGCTATTGACACGATGTAGATTGACTTAGTTACGAGTTGTTGTGATTAAACTGTAACTTTCGGTGGAAGAAGACATTGTGGTGAAGCTCTAGCATTATGGTAGGGTTTTTACTGAATCTGTCTGGCAAGCTACCACGTTAATGTTGGAAATCTTTCGCCAAGCACCTATAAGTATATACCGGTGGCTGCATTTGGGATCCCTTACCTCTCTAGTTATAGCATGTTTATCATTTTAGACCACATTGTCCTTTAACTCCAAGTAAGAATTTGTACCTAAAACCTTTTTTTTATATATTATAGTAGGCAAACGAACAGACGGGTCACCTGATTGTAAGTGGTCACCGCCGTCCATAGACACTAGCAACACCAGGAGAGTTGCAAGTGCGTCGCCAGCCTGTGTTTGGGGGGAGGTAGGAGTGGAGGAAAGGGGAGGGGGGAAGAGGAGATTGGCCTCCGGTGCTCTCACTGTTGCATTTGACTCCATACCTACTTTGTGTAATGCAATCACAGTGATTCGGTTCTTTTTATCACCCCACTCCATTTTAATATCGCAAACTATTATAAAATTTATTGGCGCCAAAATGCGAAAACTCAATGAATAATCATATAAAAATGATAGATTCCAAATTCAAATGTAATATTTTGTTTATTTTTAATTGTAACAGCATTTATGGCCAGACTAAGTATTTAATAATAAAATGAACATGTCATTCGCATGAAACATCAAAAAACCATCAAGATGAATGACGTTGTGGGTATGAGCTACATTGATCTTAGAATAAATACCCATTATCTATATATTAATACGTGAAGCGCAAACATTGTGACCCTTTTTAAGCGAATTGCGCGAACGGATGAACGTGAAATTTGGCTTAGTTAAAGTTTATTTAAAGGATAAGTTCACAAACCTATTTTTTTTACATAAACTGCATTAAAAACACATTAAATTAATTTATATGTACATTACACACACTACTGCTTGAATGACACACAACATATACATACATGTAAATGAAATAGACGTTTCACCATTTTTCATTTGACTTTTACGTTCCAATTACCTTTTTTCATCCTACATACAATATTATTTACATGACTTACGTTCCATACCTTATATGCCCTTTGAAATTAACCGGTCAAATTATAGGTTAATTTTATAATAATATAATATGTAAATTCATAATCTACATTAAAAATTAATTGATAAATAATTTGCCTATCGTTCATTTATGAAACCACTGAAATAATTATTTTTTTCTTTGGTCATCTTATATGTAAAAATGATATAAGGTCGAATTGCGACCACTAGGCTACCTCTTATTAAAATTGTAACGTTATATAAAATATATAGAAATAATTCAATGCTTTAAAAACACAACTGCAAAATTACAAATCACGTTAAAAACGTATTCCAATTTATTTATTTAAAACATAATCCCCATTAAACAACAATACTACTTTCGTGGGTACAAAGTCACAGGTATTATATAGTGTACAATGGAACACTAAAGTCATAAAAACTTTTAACCCTACTAGATATTCTAAATCAAACCTCATGTTAGGAAACATGAAGTAGACTGAGGCCTAATAATAAAATGTAAGCAGAAGGCGTCCACGATATAGTTGCGGTGCGTAACCCCGTGGAAAGAAAACGGCTTTCTTTACGAGCTATTCCGCTGAGCCAATATTTCTCCGCGACAGTGCGTGAGAGACACGCTACGGGGTCATAGTCGTCTCCTCGAAGGAAGATATGAGCATAATCACTACGCCAGCTTACAACGTATTATCGATTTTAAACTTTCATATATCCACAGTTCTATAGTTTCTCACATACGGTGGTAACAACCGGAATATATCTCAGGTTCAGATTTCCTCACGATGGTTTTCTTCAGGATCAGCCGTTAGTATTACCAATTGAAATCAGAAAATATACGCGAATCCCAAAAAAATTGTTGGTACATACATGCCATTGACATTCTACTGGTCAAATCAGTCACTAGACCACTACAGCGTTTTTTAATGAACATTTCTTTCTAAACTTTTCATCAAAACGAAATATATGTTACAGGCCAAAGAATAATAGTGAGTAAGAAGTCACAACTTTTTATGGTCTACATATTTTTTTCATTTACTATATCTCTGCTTTATTTACGTGGGGGTAGTATGAAACTCATAATAACTAAAACCTCACGGTGTACTCTCTACCGCCGTACGGAACGACTAGAGATGGCGCTTGCACTCCACATGTCGCCCCGGCGGCGGACCCAGCCTTATACCGGACCTACCTTGCGCTAAGGAGAGACGCCCTGGTACATCCTGACTGTCTACCAGGCGGCCGAACGAGTGTCATAAAGAGAGCCTCCGAACATCTCCCGTTGGTCCAGCAAGTACTAACGTAGGAGACGAATGAATAGCACCCCAACATCTGTAAATGTCTGCTGACCCTTTTTTTTTACATGGGGAAATCCTACTGGATACGCCACCCTCCCGGGGGAGAGAGTGGGTTATGTCCGACTCGCACGGACTAAAACCCCATGGGTGCCCGTAACCGCCATGATGGGGGACAAGGGATGACGAAGCACTCCACATGTCGCCCCGACGGCCGACATCTCTGCTGACCCTACGTAAATTAACGATCAACTGTTCTAATATGTTTCAGGAAATAGATGTTCCGTTTTTGATATGGTGTATAACGGAAAAAGTTTTCTCATTTGTACCATTGACCATAGCAGCCATTTTATCGGATTTAATCACTGAAGAGTTACAGGACGTGAAAGAAGTTGTTATGGGCAAGAAAATAAAGAGTAACAGTAAGTCATCTTCTTACTCTTATCCCATCTAAGTAGGGTTGGCATAACACGTTTTCTTTTTCCACTCTTTGCGGTCAGATGTCATGTCAGTGTTCACATCTTTTATACACATATTATTTTTCACACATTCTATCCATACATTTTTCGGGTTTTCTCTAATCCTGTCTTCCCTGCCTGCCCTCATAAAATAAAATTATTAATTTAAAAAAATCGAGGCAGTCATAAGGGCTGCCGACAGAAGTAACATCACATAACGATAGAATGACTATGTTCTCTTTTCAATTTTTAAATTAATTAATGTGTGAATCATTTAAATTTTATAATTTGTATATTGAAATTATTAATACATTAGTTTGGTTTTCACATTATTGATACTCTGAACAATAATTATATATATATATTTATACAGTCTATTAATCAATCAAATAAGCCCCTATAAAGAATTTTTCTAAATCGGGGTTTTTATTCCTATTAAGAGCTGTCGCTTCCACGCAAACGAAGGTGGTGGTCGTATAATTAGAAACACTTCTTATGAATAAAGAAAGTATAACTACAACATACATATATTCGTAAAAAATATACACATTCAATAATTAATAATCATGCAATAATATAGTCACTCAAATGAAAAACTCATTAAATGCATAAAATATAAAACATATCTTACTTTTAATTGCAAAATGAGTCTTACACATGTAGGAGTTTTTCTGTTACTGGCCGCTTGGACGCCTAATTAGAAACATTTAAAAAAGTTTCCATAACTCGTTCTTTTTATGAAATTGGAGAATAACATTTGTTTCTTGGCTTTTTCTATTATTTTGGCGGCAATTCAAAATTTAATCTGAATTTTATTTTGTTCAAAATGACCAAATATGAAAGTTGTGACGCGTCAACTAGGCAAATAATTGTTAGTTTACATATAGATCATAAGTGGGCGTACAGAAGAATAGCTGAGCATTTAAATTGTTCTGTTAAGAAAGTTTTTAATGCAATTGATCATTCAAAAACACATGGAGCTGTTGATAAAGTTTTTAGAAAGGCTCGGCCAAGAAGAACCTCTCCCAGAGATGATACGCTATTCGTTCGTGTTGCTAAAAAAGACCCAATTAAAGGCTCCAACCAGATTAAAAATGACGTTTTTTCGCCTCATGACCCGAGAAACATCTCATCAAGACTGATACGCCTAAGATTAGTGAAAGCTAAGTTGCTTGGAAGAATCTCTCGAAAGGTACCGCTTCTTAACAAGCAACACCGAGAGAAGCGATTATTATTCGCTAAAAATATGTTAATTGTACGGTACGAGAATGGAAAAAAGAGTTCTTTTCAGATGAAACAAAAATAAATATAGTAAATTCCAATGGAAAGCGCTATGTTAGAAGTCCTGTAAACAATGGTTTTAATTATAAATACACAAGGAGTATATTCACGCACGGTGGCGGTAACATTAAAGTTTGGGGGTGTTTTTCCGGATGTGGAGTTGGACCTGTTCGAAAGATTGAAGATGATGTACAATGGATCAATGGCAATACATAAATATCTTAGAGCACACAATGATTCCCTACTCGGACGACCATTTGCCTGTAACCTGGATCTTTCAGCATGATAATGACCCTAAGCACACGGTCAATAGCGTCAAATGTTTCCTTAGCGAGCAGCGTATGTACGTTTTAGACTGACCAGCAAATAGTCCGGATTTAAACCCGATAGAAAACCTCTGGTATATTGTTAAAAACAACAAACAAACGGACCACCAATTTTGGATTTTGAAGACACAGAAAGAAACTCGTAAATATCGAAAAAAAAACTGTAATGATTGCAATAATTATTAATTAATGGCAATCCATGCTGTGGCTCAGTTATTATATCATTATATATTGATAAGAATTCATAATTGTTGTTGATAATTGACCAATAAACATCACTTAACGATTTAAATTATTTTTTAATATAAAAAACTATTTTTGACTTAAACATAAAAGTTAGGCATGTGGTAACATTTTGTAGGCATTATCAAGCTTTACAACTTTTCTCTAGAACTCAATCATATATCTGTTATCGTTAAGGCAGCGTTCGTAAGAAACGTTTTGTTCGACCGTATTTTCTCCGACTTACTTTACAAATCCGACTACCACAGAAAAGTCTTTATATTTTTCGGGTTATTATATAGCCTATGACACTCACAAATAATGTGGCTTTCTATTGGTAAAATAATTTAATCAGTTTAGAGGTTCCTGAGATTACCCCTTAGAATCTCACAAACTCACAAATTTTACCTCTTTATAATATTAATATAGAAGTATAGACAATGGATAAATACAAGTAGTATTAGACACAATATCTATGATAGCAAGAATTAAGCATTTATTGCATCTATTGCAGTAAAAAACTGCCTTAAAAAACGAACCGAAAAGTATAAGGTCATATTTATTAACTTTTTACTAACTTCAAGTATCGAAATTGTAAATTTCGAAATATTAAGGGAGGCATAATTATTAATGTATCATTATTTAGTTGATTTACTTTGAATTTCAGATGAACGCGAGCGCGCTGAGATACAAAATCTATTCATGTTACTTCAATATCGCTCATATGTTACAATGTGGGGCATCAGAGTTCTTAATGTACGCACGTTGCTTGTAATCTTATCTTTTTTTATCACCACTATTATAGCAATTGTACAGGTAAACTCGTTTATAAATGTTTAATGTTTAGGCTACAAAACTCGTATAACTTATTATATCGTGTGGTAAACTTTTTTCTTTGTATACACCAATTGCACTTGTAGTAGAACCAATCGTGACAACTTTATAGAACAATTTTGTCAAATGGAAAATTCATTCCTAATATAATGGTCATTAAAGAGTTCCTAAAGATCACGTCTGGGTCCTTTCCTAGTGTCTGAATTCTGTTATCTTTGTTGGGAATTTTGTCACGTTTCTAATTATTTTTTTGGTTAATAGAAATAATTACTTTAATGTATTCTCAATAACGAAGTTGGCTATATTCATAAATAATCTAATGCTCTCATTGATCTAAGTGAAGTATTATATCACTTTAAGGTTTTTAGTGACTTCAAAAAGAGGACATTTTTAATTCGGTTGTATTTTTTAATGTACCACTAATGTGTTTAATACACCATGACTACGATACTTGTGAACCGATTTGGAAAATCTTTTTTTTCTTGAAAAGGGAACATGTTTAAGAGCATTGTCTCATTTTGGATTTTGAAGACACAGAAAGAAACTCGTAAATATCGAAAAAAAAACTGTAATGATTGCAATAATTATTAATTAATGGCAATCCAAGGCTAGATCATTACATAGTATAAAACAAAGTCCCCTACCGCGTCTGTCTGTCTGTCTGTTCGCCATAAGCTCAAAAACTACTGAACGGATTTTCATTCGGTTGTCACCAGTGGATAGAGTGATTCACGAGGAACGTTTTAGTATGTCATTTCTTAAGGATTTTTTCATAACCAGGGCGTGACAACATCTACCGGGTCCGCTAGTAGTCTATATAGATAGAAAATTCTGATGGATTTTTAAGATATTTTATTTAAGTCGGATTCATTGACACTAATATTAAAAAGCTAGAGGGTTTGTTTGGTTGGTTGAAGGCGCTAATATCAAGAACTATTGATTCGATTTGATATTTTTTCAGTGTTAGATAGCTTATTTATCCAGGCAGGCTATAGCTATAGGCTATATATCATCACGTCAAATGAAATAAAAGGGGTTATATTTATAAGTCAATATGTTCAGAATACTATTACAGATATTTAAGGACCTTAGCGGTTTACAGATAACGGTGTAACATGACAAACTATTTTTAATAACTGATACCACAGGTATTCGAAAGCTTAATTTGCTACGGGTAATGCTTCATTAAAGGTATTGTGTCAAATAGCTTAATTTCTAAATTCGTTGAGCGTTTGTTAAAATGTTGTTTCTCTCTTAGTTTCATATTGAAATAGCCTAGAGTATATTACTATTGGAGTCAGAAACTAAGACACATACTATGCACAAAATCGAGCAGTTCAAGCTGATTACGACATGTGAGATGTGAATTAGACAAGAGATTGCAATAAATAACATCATCGTCCCAATAGAGCTCCAAAAAATGTAAAGTATGTTCGTAGTCAACTAAAGTGATTAGAATTTCTAAACTATTGAAAGAAGTTTTGGAAAAAAACACAAATTAGTCAGGCAATGATTCTTAAGTTTTTAAGTACTTTGTGAAGCAACTTTACGCTACAGAAAGGTTATTTATTATAAGGTAGATTATTACGTAGGTAGAAGGTAGCGATATGTTGTGATTATTCTCTCTTTAATTAAAAAGGCGAATTAATTACCGTGAACACTGTTTAATTATCGAAACTAGAACTTTAGGATGGAACTTTCAAATGTATAAAATCGGCTGTTCATTAAATGTTAATATCTAATATTTTATTAATGTTCTAGTAGCGGCGAATAACTGATATAGATTTCGCCTCACAAAAACAGCTGTTTGTATTATATATATACCGGTTAACGAACTGTTATTATACAGAATAATTATTTTAATTTATAATGGCGACAAAGCACCCTTGAGCTAATTGTCAAAAGAAAATCGTCCGAGTGCCTTAAACGCTCGCCTTAGTAATCCGGTGAAGCTGTTAAGACCTTGATAGATCAATAGCGTAGTCAGTTCGAAAAAAAAACGTGACAAAGCAATACGCATGCAGAAAGGTGTGCGTATAAAACATGTAGTCGAAGTGAAATCTACAAAAAAGGTAACACGTGGACAATATACCATGATGATTGTGAATCCTTTTCCCAAGACTTCGTAATACGCAAACGTACACAGGCACGTACGAACGCGTACAAAAGTCATAAGAAACACTGTAAAACATATTCTATCTCATTCTCTCACGCGTGAAATCCTATAGATGTTTATATTTGTCTTTTTAAACGTCACTCTTTCTTTTTTTATTTGATTTTTAAACGAGTTGCTTTGAAAGAATCAATCAAAAAAAAAAAATTATAGGCCCTGCCACGTCTCCTTGCAACAAAAGAGTTTGATTTCACACAGGTCACGTAAATAAAATCAAACGTTTTTTGATACAGATACACGTGGTAGAGGCCTATAAATTCCAGATGAAAGTGAGAAGTAACGTCTACTTAAGTGCTTATAAAAAAATCATACTATTATCAGATATTTCTTAAGGGTCGAGTGATTATTCGAACTAATATTAAAGTATGTTAAATAGTTGAAATGTTCCGTTGGCATATTACATACAAAACTTTAATACAAAAACCGATATACTAAGTACAACTGATGTAGGATCTTATAAAATTATTAATTTTAATATAATCTTAATAACAACCGATTTAGAATACCTTGACCGGTTGTGGCGTCAGTTAACTTTTGTTGCCGCTGTTGGATACATTCTTAATTAGATGAAAAGGTTCGTTTAACCTTTCTGCTGTTGTAATCTGTTCAGTGCACTCTATTATAATAGACAATTTAGTCACTAGTTAACCAATTAGAAAGGGATCGCTTTTGCCTCAAAGGTATAATTTTTACGAACGTAGCTATTTATTATATTTGGAGAGTTATTGTAAACGGTAGTTTGCATTTGGAATTTCTGTAGTTTATGTATTACAATAACTAAAATAACGCATGTTTGTAATGGATAATCTGCACATAAAGTACAATTTGATAGTTATTATTTATAATGATAATTAAATCACAAATTATAGTATTATATCCCGGTCCACTTAAATTTAATAAAAAATAATATCTGCATATGAGAGTCGCAACGTATGCTTCTTATCGAAGGAAGGTATAGCTATAATCCCCACACTAGCCAATACGTCGTGGTATGGGACAAATTTTTGGAGATAAAATAAAATTGAATAGCCATTACCAAACCTTGAAAATATTACTTTTATTGAGTAAACTAGCAGGACCCGCAGCTCCGCACGCGTTTATTTTAAATCGTATTAAAGAATTATAGAATTGTGAGACTATGTACAATTATAGAAACGCTCTTTAAAGACAATTGTAAGTCCCGCACGCCACTAAAAGTAACATGTAACGTGTACAGTAGATATATAAATACAAAAAGCGTGCCGAATGAGGTTTGTCATCAACAACACATTTGGAACCTTAACCCACCATATAACTACCTCAGTGCTCACTTACACTGTATAAGGAACTAACGAAACAATAACTTAAAATATTATTATTAAGATTTACATTTACATTATATTTAATATACATAGCCATTATTATAATTAAGATTTTGTGACTATACAAAAAATAAACGCTTGTCTGTTCCGCAACAAATTGTATTATGGAACACTTTACGTAATACGTTTATAATCTAAGATCTTTTTAGGAAGACCTCTATATCATTAATGTTATTAATAATTATAATGTCGAATTGTAAACAATAAGCCGATAATTATTTCTGTCATTAAAAATAAAGAATAAGTTGAAATCTTGCTAAATTTCATGCAGACAAAGTCGCGGGTAACAGCTAGCCTAAAATAGAATAACCACAATTACTTTTTATTAGGTTCGTTATCTACCAGTGAAAATCCCGTGAAAATCGATATAACCGTTTTGGTGACAGCACAGTGGGCGAAGCCACGGTTAACAGCTAGTCTAAATTAAAATAAATTAAATTACTTTTTATAAGGTCCGCTATCTGCCAGTGAAAGTCCCATGAAAATCGGTCTAACCGTTTTGGAGAAAGCACTGTAGGCGAAGCCACGGTTAACATCAAGTATAAACTAAAATTGCCTAAATTACTTTTTGTAAAGTCAGCTAGGCTATCTGTTAGTGAAAATTTCGTGAAAACTGGTCTAACCGTTTTGGAGACAGCATTGCGGGCGAAACCACGGTTAACAGCTAGTATAAACTAAAATTCCTTGAATGACTTTTTATAAAATTATTATTCCCAATATTTTTGTCTCCTCCGCTGTATTTATTGGCGCACCTCCCATAGTCATATTTAGTGGCTCATATTTAAGTTTCTTAGTAATAATCATGGCGTTGGTTTTTTGTGGAGCAAAGGCCAGTTTATTCTCCTTTCCCCAATTATATATAAAGTCCAGTGTATCGTTAACCGTCTGCTGTATCTCATGTGAATGATGTCCAGAGAACAGCAACACCACGTCATCGGCGAACGCCTGAGTATAAACCCTTCTTTGTGTTAATTCCTGTAGCAAGGAATCCAAGATTAAATTCCAGAAGATTGGGCCGCTAATCGATCCCTGAACACACCCCTTTGTGGTATTTTTTTTGTGCTCAACCCCCGCGTACCTCAGCACCACCGTTCTATCTTCAAGGTAACTGCTTACTATTCGTCGTAAATTGATCGGACATTTGAGATCCATCAATTGAGTCTTAATTTTTGGCCACCATGCGTTATCAAAAGCCCCCTGTATATCTAGAGACACAGCCACGGTTATCTTCTTTTCGCGCAGGTTTGCTTTCAACTGTGTCATACGATCATAAAGGGAGTCTTCCGTAGATCTCTGCGGAACGAATCCATACTGCCTCGGACACATTTTTGGGATAGTGTGCCATCGAATCATTTTGATTACCATTTTCTCTAGTATCTTTCCAAGAATAGATAGGAGTCCTATCGGTCTGTAAAACCTCGCACTTCCATAGTCCGTCTTCCCGACCTTTCTTATTGTAATAATGGTGGCTTGTTTCCATGGTATAAAATCAGTTATCTGTCAGTGAAAGTTTTGTGAAGATCGGTTGAACTGTTTTGAAGATAGTACTGCGGGCGAAACCACAGTTAATAGCTAGTCTAAATTAAAATAGACTAAATTACTTTTTATAAGGTCCACTATCTGCCAGTGAAAGTCTCATGAAAATCGGTCTAACCGTTTTGGAGAAAGCACTGTGAGCGTGACTACGGTTAACAGCTAGTATAAACTAAAATTGCTTTAATTACTTTTTATAAAGTCAGCTATCTGTCAGTGAAAGTTTCGTGAAGATCGGTTGAACTGTTTTGAAGATAGTACTGCGGGCTAAGCCACGGTTAACAGCTAGTCTCAATTAAAATATACTAAATTACTTAAAATGATGCCCGCTATCTACTTGTGAAAGTTTCGTAAAAATATGTCCAATCATTTTGGAGATAGCATTGCAGACGAAGCCGCAGTTAATACCTAGTCTAATTTAGAGTAGCCTAAGAAACCCGTTGTAATTTCAGCTATGTGTCAGTGAAATTCTTGTCAAAATTGGTCTAGCCGTTTCGGAGATTACCTGGAACAAACAAACAGACAGACAGACCTACAAAAATTTTAAAAATTCCATTTTTGTTATCAGTAGCGTGTATACTTTCGTAACCAAATAGTAAAAAAAAATATTTTGATATTACATACAGACACTTCATTTTTATTATATGTATAGAATAGACATATTAACATGTATAGAATAGACGTAATAACATCATACAATTAGCACAATGAAGTATACACAAATCTATGCATGAATTCGACAGAGTTGCTTTAACTTCATAAGGAATTGTTAATATAACCTCTAAATTATCTTAACCTCATCTAACCTAAAAATTGTGAGAATAATTGCGTATTACATTGTTCAGAAAATGTACAGCCTTTGTATTTGTTCAAGTATTTGGTTTGCCTTAGAAAGTGTATTAAGGTGCTAATTTAAGAGAGAGCTTTTGGTTTAAATTCTGTATTGTATCTTTCTTTCGAATAATCAAATATTGTCACAAGCTTTTGTAAAGCTCCAATATAAGAAATATAAAGTATAAGATTTATAGGATAACAAGGAGACTAGGAATATAAGAAACACAATACAATGAATTCTGTCTACTGGAGAATTATCTTTAGCATATATTCTTTTTTCCTTTTTCTTTGTCCATCCCTTTTGCTGTTGGGGTTTCACATTTTTGCGCAAAGTCGATTTGTCTTGGGTTGTTTTGATTCCTCCAATTTAGTTACAGATGTTTGACTTTTTGGGTCTATTCAGTTCCAAAACACAACAAATCTAAAGAAGTTTCAATAGTAATGCTTTGTCTATGATGATTTCTATAATATTCGTATATATTGATATGATGATTGTAAGAGTAAAATAATACATACAGTCGAGCATAGCAATCTCCTTCACAACCTTTTTTGAAGTCCTTTATTGACAGATGTCAAAATGTCTTTTTTATTTACATGTGTGTATATGTTGTGTAAAATTGCAGCAGTAGTGTGAGTAGTGCATATTTTAATTAATTTAATGTACTTCTAATGCTTCTATTTATAATCTGCTTAAATTTTAGTATATTTCGTTCGTATATGAACGAAATATACTAAAATAGGTACATATATTAGAGTTATTGTAAGAAAAAATATTCCCAACTGAGTTTCTTGCCCGTTCTTCTCAGACTGGACGTAATCGAACTGGGCGGATTATCTCTAGATTACTATTTAACGATAACATAGGAATAAGGTATTTAAGGTTTACATTTATTTTCACAAAATATTACGAAATGGCAAATCGTTCAGTTTCTAAAGCTCAATTGTTCTATTTATTGATATTTATTAAAATAATGACTATTCTTGTAACAAATATTTCGATGGCTTCTTTGTTTGTTTGGTTTGTAAATAAAATATGTATTTGATGTTGTGTTGTTTTTCTTTCCATGTCCATACGACACATCTGAATTTTACCTTTGTTACATTGCTATAATGATTTGAATCAGAAAATCCAGTCCATAAATAGAAGTAAGCATGAAGAATAATATTATACTTTTGTAGGTAGGTAAAGTCACACTGAAACTATTACTGGTTTCAGTATAAATGGGTCGACTCGTCAGGGGTAGTGCCACCTTCTCACAGTAAACCGACGTGAAGTAACAGTGCTTGCGTTTCGTTCGGTCAGTCAGAGCACGGTCTAGTGTCACTAGTATCTATGGACGGTGGTGGTCACTTGAAATCAGGTGGCCCACCTGTTCGTTTGCCCCTTATGATATATATATTTAGAAAAAAACTCTGCAGATACATTTTATATTAAAAAAAAGTTGTGTGTACTTTACACGCGCTAGAAGTGAATCTTAGTGTTCTGATTAATTTTTAAGATAATATAATGAATACAATATGGAGGTGGTAAACATTAGTTTGCGGTATTATTTTAATATATACTGACAATGTTAATATACATGACACAGAATAATTTTTAGAAGTGCGCAATAGTCACTACGATTAAACAGAAAATAATGTGCTATAGATTTTGAAGTTTCTCTCTCTTTCTCTTTGTATATATTTCGAGTTCATTAAGAATATACTATCCCATTCTTTCACAGCCTAAAACCTATATAAAATGGTAGCTATCCCTTTTTCGTAACACATTTTCGTTGCATAAAATCCAATTCGCACCTAAAAGAAGTTTTACTTCGAAATAATCACGCAATAATCTTATTTTGTGGTGTAACTTTTAAGCGATACTTTGTTATTTCTATGATACACAGTGCATGTTGTTGATTGTAACTACCCTTGAATGTAGTCCTTTTATATTCCAGAATTATTATTTAAATACACCCATCGTAAAATGTGGGTCTTGATGTATGCTCGCGAAATGATCGATGCCGGAGTGACCGTTCGGTCCGCAACGTGGTCAGACCAAATGACTTCAGGGACGCTTTAGAGAGCAATAACGAATTGGCAACGTAGTTCGTACTCATGGGAGAGTATATCAGACCATGTATTATCGTTGATCATGAGGCTGTAAGCAATCATTTTCTATCAGATGTTAGTGATCTGCTTAAATTTTTTTGGTATATATTGCATCTCAAAATCATTTATGCGGGGTGGTAGGGTTTTACAGCCCGATTGGGTCGCAACCACCATGTATATGGCGAAAAAGCCTGTCATAGTGATTCACTTCCGCGTGTCGCGTTTCGAGATCAGCCTGTGCATATCCAGCTATTCGCAGGCCGGCATGACAGCGGCGACCAGCGATGGATAGAGTGTCACTCGGTGGTCGCCGTTGTTTTTGGACTGTACTGTGCTTATCATCAGGCAAAGTGCAGTCACTTTAAGCTACGATTTAAATTTTCTCACAGCCTATTTGACTATCTTTGAATGACTTTTGTCATTGTGTCTGCTAAAATTCAATCAGTTTTAATATTATTGACTAGCTTCAGCCCGCGATTTCGTTCACGTGGAATAGTTACTTTGGGTTAACGGTAACACGCAGGGGAAGCTCTCAAGAGGAAAAAATACCCCGATTTTGTAACATTCTTCATTAATGCTCCGCTCCTTTGGATATTAGCGTGATGATATATAGCCTATAACCTTCCTTGATAAATGGGCTATATAATAACACTGAAATTCTTTTCAAATCGGAACAGTAGTTCCTGAGATTACCCCCTACAACCTCACAAACTTTACCTCTTTATAATATTAGTATAGACCAATATCATTTTTGCACATCGTATTTAACGGGGAGTAACAAAAGTTTACAAAATTTTGCCAGTTTCATGTGGTCTTGCTTACTTACTGCAGTACTTACACATGACGTCGCAGAATTGCTGACACTATTTCCAGGGATTGGTGTCGCAGTGTTAACATATTTACGTCGTAGACGACCAATGTTGTGCCTAGAGGTTAATCTCGTAGACCAAACAATATATTGTTTACCATTTCCGAACACCTGACGATATGCGTAGTATATAAAAATATTGCGTAGCTATGTACTTATGTATAATATGTTTATATTATATTTTGAGAATCTGTAAGAGTTTCCAGAATTATATGGTCTACTTTACTCGTGTTTTTAAACATATGGTAGTTATGTATTTGTGTGTACATCTAATACCAAAATGAGTCATTTACTCATCATTTAGTTAAGTATTCATAGTACGGGATTTCGGATAGTATATAGTGTATGAGCATTCTCATATATGTAATTTAATACACATAAGTAAAAAAAGTTACACTTCTTCCATGTGTACACACCGATACACGAAGTTTTTTTAAGCAAGAATGCAGATAAGTGTGCCGTTCTAACATTAATGGGGATCGATCAGACGATGTTATCTTTACTAGTGGGCGCCCAGTGGTCAACATTCGACCATTGATTTTTTAAAATTGAATATAGAATGAAAAAGGGTAATTGGAACGTAAGAGTAAAATAACAGTCGAGCATAGCAACCTCCTTCACAACCTTTTTTGAAGTCCTTTATTGACAGATGTCAAAATGTCTTTTTTATTTACATGTGTGTATATGTTGTGTAAAATTGAAGCAGTAGTGTGAGTAATGCATATTTTAATTAATTTAATGTACTTCTAATGCATTTTATATAAAATAAATAGCTTTCTGCACTTCTCCTCCATATAAACTTTAACTATGCCAAGTTTCACGTTCATCCGTTCGCGCATTTCTCTCAAAAAAGGATACAAAGTTTGGGCTTAACGTATTAATATATAGATATACAAATTATAAATATCTTAATACTTTATTATTTGTCAAGTTCTTTTTAAATATTATTAAATTTAAATTGATTTAAGAAAATTTCCTCTGTTCCGTCTTATATTTTAAACTTATTATTTATAAACAGCTTTTGTATAAAGTTAGTGGCAAATTTCATTGTTTTTGTGAAACCGAGTTCCTGCGATTTTTAGGAGGGGGTATGAGTGGTCCCATTTACAGGCTATAGCGTTTAATTAAATTGATATTAATAAGTGTCCATCGAATTGTAATGGGATTTCGATTATTTATGACTTTTTTATCATATAAGAAATACGTGTAAAATTGTTAAAACCTTTTGAAGTAAGGTTGGAAAATATTTATCAGCCTGACAAGATCCACTGCAGGGCCATGGGTGTCTTCCCGAAGGAAGGTATGGGCATAGCCACCGCGCCAACCCACGACGTATTAGGGATTTCAAACTAAAAGATCAACAGAACATTTCCCAGGTTCAGCTTTCCTCACGATGTTTTCATTCATCATCAGCCGATTTGCCAATTTACATAAGTAAATATAAGCAAATTCCGAAAAATTCGTTGGTACTTGCCGGGGTTCGAACCTGAGGGCATCGGAATGATATTCTACTGGTCAAACCACTAGACTACCTAGATAACTAATATACTGATAATAAAAATAATCGTCGATTAAATCGGAATTCACTATGTTATGAAAAGGTGTAATGTCAATAGTTCTGTGCATCTACGAACAATGTATATCATTCTACTTACAATCGTATATAACTTTAATTTATGTAGACTCTATGTGTTATCGTCACCCTATGTTTATATAAAATACTACAATTACTAAAGAAAGTTCATTTTCTGACCGACGTAAATCCTAATTCTTATCAGAATTTTTAGGTTATATGACTAGTACGCTAATAAGGGAAACACTAAGTAGTGATTATCTTCTTTATATATAAATTTATTCTGTACGTGTGTATGTCACTGAACTCGTCCTAAACGGCTGAGCCGATTTTGATGAAATTTGTGTGCGTGTTCCAGTGGATCCGAGAATGGTTTAGATTCACAGTTATACCCAGCAGGTCGCGCTGCGGTTTAATTTTGGATATATATTTTTTTATTATCAAGGCAGAACAACGTCCGCTTGGCCCGCTAGTATTATATAATATACTCTACCTCACTCGATTACTGCGTATACACGCCTAAAGACATATAAAACCCAGTATTTGGTGGTCCTAATTAATCCATTTATCGTATCTACTCAGCAAATTCTAATAAAGGAGAACGTATAAAATTGACCAAAGGAGAAATTCTTCAGAATCCTATAACGTAGACCATAATAAATACGCGAAACTGCAACGAGAAAGCTGATAAACGGATACTTTTGTTCCAGTTTTGCATACTTAGCGTTTCGCCATTAAAGTTTCGCGGATAGGAGATTAAACGAACTGCCTCATAACTATTATAAATTATACAAACTGTAAATTGTGCTACTGAAGATTTATGAATTTGTAATGTTGTTGGTATTTTGTTACGAACGGTGGTTGGGAAAGAGCGAAAGAAATTATTACCACTAATTTTGAAGTCAGAGATAAGGAGAGGGTATAGTGAGCATTTTAAAATTAAGGTACACGTATTTTATATCCTTTGAAAAACCAATCTCTGAAGCATTGAAAAGAGACATCACATCTTTACATGCTATTTATTTATTTAGGACATAAATTCAAATAGTAAACACTACATACAAACAAGATATTAATAATGTTTTGTTACGATATCCTATTAACATTCATAAAGTAGTATGTAATTATAATAATGATATTATTATTATTTTAATCATTCACGTTATACAGTTTGATCACTGAATTAAAAAGAGTAAGCAGATACAGAAAAGGACCTCCAATAAGGATTTTTATATAAAAAAGGTTCTAAATAGTTACTTTGAGCAGCGAAAGATCTCAAAAGGAAAAATCCTTGATTTTAAAACAATCTTCAATCATATTCTAGTCCTACTGGTCTTAACGTGACGATATATATCTGCAGTTTTGAATGACCTATCTAACACTGAAATAATTCTTCAATTCGGACCAGTAAGTAGTTCCTGAGATTAGCGCGTCCAAGTAAACAAACTCTTCAGTTTTTTTTTTTTTTTCGAACTGACTACGCCATTTACCCAGCAAGGTCTTAACAGCTTCACCGGACTACGTAACTCTTCAGATTTATAATATTAGTATAGAAGTATAGATAGTAAAGATAAAATAATGTCATACCGAGAAGGCTAGATAAGAAAAAACCTTCATAACGATTCACACGAGGAAAACCACGGGAACAGCTAGTGTTTTCATAAATATTATACTCGTAGAGACGAAACCGTTAATTGAAACTAGTACTTTATGAATTAATCGAAAATTCATTTTCATTCGCAGTACAGAAGCGGATTTACCCATTTAATCTGATTGGAAATTTATAATTCCTGAAAGTAATCAGTTAAATATACTCATAATAGTCTGAGGGGAAAATATATTTCATTTGATTTTTTTTTTCATGGGCATAGTCGTAGATATCGATGGGGCCCAACTATTTATGATTCGGTGGATTATAGGTTCAATTTCATTTGATTTACTTATTAGTATGTATGGTACCAGAAAACCTGGATATCGCTCTTAACTGGACTATTATTATTGTCACGTATGAAAAACACTACAAAATTCAAGTAGAACTTGGTATTTCCACAGCTAGGTCGGATACTATACGAAGTCCTGTAGTATAAATACGTAACTATACATTTACCCATTTTTATATACTTACCTGTACATACACACAAATACATACCTACCTTACGTTTACCGCATAACGCAAAATTTCGCCTACCATGCCATATGAAATTTTACTTCGGAAGAACAAATAAAGAAAATCGATGGAGAAACAGAAGAGAAGAAGACACTTATCTCATCGTCGTCTGTATATGTAGAGATTTTTCGGTCTTCCTCTACTCGTATATCCGTCCACCATCATCCTCAGCACTTTTCTAGTTACATGGTTTTCATCTCTCCTCATGACATGCCCATACCATGCCAACCTATTACTCCTCAACTTCTCTGTCACTGGTGCTATTTTCAAACTTCGCATTATGTAAAATTAAGATATATAATAAACTGCATTTTTGCAGGGTTTGCGGAATAGATGTAACTAAAACAGATATAACTGTAAAAGGCAGGTCACGATTAATCTTCATTAATTAATCAAATATATGACAGGCTACACAATCTCAATACAAAATACCAATATTACATGTACACAAGCCACAATACTACGCGTCGCTAGTCTGGTGCACGTATTCCACGTTACAATCATCTCGATAACGCTTCACTAGCCAAAAAATGTTCTACCAAAAATCGCTTAATCGAAGAAATTTTCACTTCAAACGAAAAATTACGATCTTACAAAAGAATCAAACAGAGATGACAATTTAGTCATTATACACAGTGAGTTGTACGTCGATAAAATACCTATAGACCTTAGTTAAAGATCTTGGACTCCCAAGTGCAAATATGAGCTCATTATAGGAGAGAATATCCAAAGCGGCGTTTGTAGCTTCTTATCAAATTTAGCAAGGCAGAGAGAGAAGTGCGAACAGTGTAAGTGGTGAACGTTGGTGCAAATAAGCAGGGGCTTGTTATAACTACACTTCGCAAGTTTCAAGTACTCCTGGGACTACTGCCAGCACTTATACGGTGAATTCATTGAATGTTAAAAACTTCTTCTCGTTTCAAATGAATTACCTATCTCTTCATATATTTCACTTTCGTATTTATATAATTTTAATACAAAAATATAGGAGATGAATACAACAAAACAATTAAAAATATGATGAAAATAGCAGGAATCTTAACGCTACAACAATTCCATTGATTTTCGCGAAATGTGAAGCCGTAATTGGACTTCTTTTGACACATTCCGATGTTTAATAAAAGCCCATTGTTCAGTGCAACATGAAAAATTATTTGAAATACGATAAACTATTTTTCGTAATAGACAACATTCATTTTACCTTTTGAATTTTTTTTTTATGTTATAGGTGGCAAACGAACAGGTGGGTCACCTGATGTTAAGTGATCACCATCGTCCATGGACACTAACAACTCCAGAGGACTCGCAAGTGCGTTGCCACCCTTTGGGGGAAGGGTTAGGGGAGGGAGAGGGAGAGGAGAAGGGAGGGGAGGTGGGCCTCCGGCGCTCTCACTGACCGAACGAAACACAACAATGCAAGCACTGTTACTTCACGTCGGTTTTCTATGAGAGGGTGGTACTACCCCGGGCGAGCCAACCCATTCAAAACCTTTTGAATATGTTCTTAGGTAGTATAACTTATACAAGTAGCCTAAAATTTGAATCACAACAAAATTGTTCAATACAGACACAAATTCAAATTTCCGAATTATTGATAAGTGATTCTGCGTACGTAAGCGACTATAAATATCTATATATGTAAAGATAGATGTTATTGTTCCAAAAAGTAGAGAAATAATGGCGTGTCCTACTAATGTTCAGGCTGTAAGCCAACTCATATAAATATGTGAGATAAAATCGCGCTTGTTCTGTACATTTTGGGCCATGAAAAATGAAATAAAAAAAATGTTATTACGTAACGCTAGCAAAAGCTTATGCAGTCCAGATCATTGATATTATAAGCTAAAGATACAGTACCTACATGATATCTTGACAAAACAAATGGCACGATAACACACACATACGTAAAGTAATATTTCAACCCTACTGTACTGGACTGTACTGTCTTAGACAAAATGTGGAAGTAGGATGGCATATTCTTAATTCCGGTGGTGAAAAAGAAATAGTTATATGTTGCTTAGATACGGGTGGAAAATAATCTAACTAGCCAAGTTTTAATAAGGCGCAATTGAAGCGCTTATGACGTATCTATATAGTTATAATATTATTGGTCCAAATCGTTAAACATCGCAGAAAATAATGAACTATGTTACTGCATTCAATACAAAAAAAATGTGGTCTAGCGTCTATAGGTATACATCGCCAACCTTTTTGTATGACGAAAAGTGGTGGGGAAGCACTGTGTCGCGTAGTGTTGATGACACTGGTTCTCGAAGTTAAGTAACGTTGGGCGCAGTCAGTACTTGGTATGGCTGACCGCCCGGGAACACCGCGTGACGTTGACTTTTTGTTGTAATTTTTTCAATTAAAAATTTACTTGTAATACAAAAATTTCACTTTTATCGTGTATTTTACAACACATCCAGCTTTTTATTAAATTTCAACGAATTACCCCTCTCGAACACTTTATTACTTAAAATCAGATGACATTGTTGTCAAATACTCTATGTTAATGCATCTGTATATTATTTTTTTTCTAAATTTTACAATACATTTGGATTTTAAAGGGGGTTCATATGAATATGAGACCACATTTCTTCTTTTATCTGTGTGAAATTAATAAACTTAACTCAAAAACTACTAGACTAATTTTTATGATATTTTGTACTCAAGTAATACATAACACTTCCTAATTGATAGAATTAACTAAATGACAATGATGTTTTCAGAAACTTTAAAATACGAACCATAATAAAATTACGCCTCGAAGATATAAACTGCATAAAAATGCAACAATGCTGAACATAGTCTCTCATGTACCAATGTATTATTATTTTACACCTCCATAGGTATTCATTATTACCATTAACTAACGTAACCCGTTCGGAATGTAAATATCGTTATGCGAATATTGTAAAAGCTCCAATTTCGTGGCCACAGGGAAGTTGCTTTCTGTTAGATGATATCTCCACGTTGAATTTGCTTTTACAATTGAACTTCAATTTTACACGAAATATTAAAATTTTAATATTATGCATTATGTAAAATTAAGATATATAATAAACTGCATTTTTGCAGGGTTTGCGGAATAGATGTAACTAAAACAGATATAACTGTAAAAGGCAGGTCACGATTAATCCATTTGTAACCCGTAGTCGTGACGCCAGCTACTGTGTATACCAAATAATATAATATCTATGAAATAAGACGTAAGTTCGATAAACATTTATGTAACTATAATCTAGCTAAGGAATAGGTATGAGAATAATAGAGTAGCAAATAAAACGGTGCAACTTATTATTTTAAATAAATTACCACCACCAAAATCATTCAAGATGGTGTCAGTTTATACTACTTTAAGAATAAAATACGTTCACATATAAACTACCTAAAAACACTTCTAATTGCTTTAGTTTAGTATGCTTTATAACGTCTTAATGTGATAATCGGAATACATTTGTAACTTCAAACAGAAACAAAATATCGCTGTGATGATATCAATAGATTTTCTAAATTCCTACATACTAGAAAGGATTTATTTTAGTAGCAGGGCATAGTAAAATAGTAGTGAATCGTTACCTTCATGTCTACATTTATTATATTATATCTTACCAATTTGAAATGGTAACATTATCGGTTGACAGTAAAGGAATCATCGCAAGGAATCTTGAGATATGTTCTTGAAGTGCCACCGAATGCAGTCAGGCCTCTTTTCGAAGGCGTATATACCACTTCAGCCTACAATGTATTTACGATTTCAAACTCTGAGAAATCCACAGTTCTGTATTTTACTGCATTCGGTTCTCAGAGTTTGAAATCGTAAATACATTGTAGGCTGAAGTGGTATATACGCCTTCGAAAAGAGGCCTGTAGCCCTGGAGTGGATCTTTAACAAGCTGATGATCATAATGATTATTTGCGTAAACAACATTTCACATCATTTTTGATGACTCGACATCTTTGGAAAAAATATTCTGGTCTGGAGACGATTCTACAGTTTCATAATATGGCGAAGATATAGTCATTTTTTTTAATTCTTAGCGAGATAAACCTTTGACTATAGACCTTAAATTTTATGGTCCTATTATGAAACGAAGTTATATTATCTCTTCTATATCGAACTTATAGTAGAATAGTTTAATGAATTTAATTGCACGACAATAGAAGCTATCATATATCCTATTGTTATGCATACATTTTTCTACCATGTAAAAGAGAATTGCCTACTTTTCCCAATCCGAATCCCAATCAGATTGGTTTACCTATAATTTTCGCTTATCACACAATCAGTCGAACGCAAGATTTCTGCGGTTAGCATAACTGCTAAAGCAATTCTGCGGCTAAAATCCTCATAAATCTACTAATGATAATGATGATTGTCAAAATTAATACATTTCGTTAATTCAAGAGGAAAAGTTTCGACTTAGAAACATTACGATGTAAAGTAAAGATTACATCTTGTAATCGCTGTATAATGGGATTAGGGAAAAACTTGGACTGTTATACCAGTTTGCTTTAATACTTATAATGATATTCTGTTAGTTTAGACTGAAGGATTCCCAATGATTTTACATTCTTGATATTCATGTTTTATGTAGTAGAATAAGGGTTTCGAATACTTATTATTTAATTCATGTATTATTCCAGACTTGCTATTTCACCGAGCTAATTTTGTGGAGAGTGTTGAATTTTGTAACCTATTTTATATATGACGAATAAGATTATAACTTTTGTAGGTGGTAGCAAGGTCCTTAGATACCAATATACTACTTATTTATTTATTTATTGTGGATATA
>MU160110.1:92947-105071 GCA_015888305.1 Antheraea pernyi | reverse complement strand
TGATAAAGTATTTGATATTATGGATTAATGAGCCCACATGAAGGTTTCGAGGTAAAGAACGGAAAATTAAATTAAAATCCACTAGTGATTATGTAAGTATTTAGAAAATAAAACTCAAAAAGGAATTCAAAATTAAAACATGGCACCATCTATGATATATCTATAACAGTGGGTCCTACAGTTTTCTGGCAACAAACTAATTTAAAGCGCCATCTGTTCGAGACGGATGAAACTTTAACAATAATCAATATTGACAATCATTTAATTTGCAATAAAAAAAATATAGAGGTCATTAATCGAAATATAAATTATCCTATCTCTCAAGTTGGACCAAATTATACTAACATACCAACTTTCATGAATATCGGTTGAGTAGTTTCGGAGTTCATTGTAGATCAAACATCATGACACTGGATTTTTATATATTTAAGATATGTTAGAAAGTAGAAATCGAAACCACTGTAAGTTTCAAAAAAAATACATTCTATATATGGGACAGCGACTGCGGGTTTAACTGATGGAATATGAATTCAAGAACAAAAGGTTCTAACCCCAGTATGTATAAACAATTTTTTTGGAATTCCAATACATTATTTAAATTAGCAATACTATTGGCTGATCGTGAAGAGAAAAACGTTGTGTGGAAATTTGAAGGGAATAAATGTTCTTGTAGTACCACCGTATGTGGGAACAATATAGAACTGTGGATTACTCTGATTTTGAAATCGTTAATATGTCATGGACTAGCTATTGATTATGCCATCAGGAATAGGCTAATAATGATAGTGCAGCGGGTCTCTCATTTTCATGTGATGATATTTTTTTAAATTTATTTTGCAATTTATACAATGTAGCTTTAAAAAAATGTTATGTGTAAGTCTGTTTTTTTTTGTTTTAGTTAAAGAAAAGGTAAAAAAACCTAGAATAGTGTTTACGTTTAAAGATTTAATATTTCTTTATAATTAATTAAAAAATCTAAAACAAATAAATTGCCTAATTCTATATAATGGTTATGATATGAAAATTCTATCCGAACATAACTTTCATCTCTCCTCAAGACATTCCTGTACCACGATAACTTATTACTTCTTGGTTAAAAAATATTAATAACTAGGATAATTATCAAAAAAAGAATAGCACTAACCTCTTACAAAATGCAAAGTGACTTCTGTCCCGGGTGCTATTGACTGGAATATTTGAGCGACTTGTTCATGTGATAGACCCCGGACACTGCGGTTACCAACACCAACAACCACGTCTCCAGGACGCAAAGCCCCTACAAATAATATGTAGAATAGTTATTTTAAAAGCCCATTTACCACGTTCCAGGGTATATGAAACACTGGCGTGATCTCTGAATGAAACTGTACCGCTTTTGCTTATGTTTTATCTCGGTCACTCTCGCGTGCTGTGTATATTGCAGAGATGTCGATCTGAGATCGATTAAAACATTTTTAGACATAGAAAAATCGATTATTCTAATCGATCTTATATATCGAATAGATCTATGACATTATAAAACCTAAATTCGATTTCTATTTACAAAAAAAATAAATCATAGAAAAATGTATAGTTGCACTCTCCGTGCTATTGACTGCACCGGGGGTGTTACTAATGACCTGAGATGCCATTGATCGAAAGTTATCAGCCCGTCGTGGCTTGACCGAATGCTATAACAGGTTGAGTCATTGGGGGATTCTCGATCAGACAATTGAGCTATTCACATTTACGGTACGAACGGTGGTTCATGGTAACTATGTCAGTGTTGTATTTCTGTATCGGCTAACGTTGTTTTTGGTGGACAGGATCTGACATGTCCCGACGTGTCGGATAAGCTGGTCTCGATCTGACGTGACATACCAGAGGACCTGGCCCGTGAAAGGCGTGGCTAAACGTGAATGTGAGTCATTCTCGTGTGAAGCGTCGGCCCACCCATATCGAGTGTGGTATATGAGAATAACTATGTTAAGTAGGGTGTTGCTGAATCGACCGATTAAGGTTAAAACATTTTTATTATTTGCTGCAATTTATTAAAAACATTACTAATAGTATAATAAAAGAAAAGATAGAAATGCTTAATCAAAATTCAAAAGCTTGATATTTGGATTTCTGAATCCATCCATTACTCAATTTTGTATGAATCGATTCCACACAACGATTCGTATCGATTTAAAAATCGATATTTATTACGAAGAATCGCCATCCCTAGTACTTCGCCTTTCACTTATCGAAATGTGTTCGCGTGATCTCCGAATGAGACTATACCGTTTTTGATTATCTTTTATCTTGCTCACTCTCGCGTGATGTGTAATTTGGCTTTTCACTTTTCGAAATGTCTGTTTATGGAACACACGCGATGATTACATCTACCTTATAAAAATTGTAAAAGAAAATGGTTTATCATGTCTGTTTGTTTCCCTAAGTGTATTCTAAATTATGAACTGATTCTGCAACATAGTTGAGGTATTGTTTAGCAGAGAAAAATCATATATTCTACCGAAGTCATACATATAATAAAGTTTTCAGACGCTTACATTGATAACGCTGGTTAAGCCCTTATGAGATATATCCGAAGAATTCACCAATAAACTTTGTATATTGGTGTGAAGAATCTTACATAATTTCTTTGCTTTCGATGAACTGTAACTATCGGAGCGTCAAAAAAACATTTAATCGTTTAGTCACTTATTACAAAACATTAGTACGTTGCACTCACGCGAAGCCGGGAGGATTCGCTAGTTTTTCATACATTAAATTTTTTTTCAAACTTGTTTCTGGCGAAGCGATCGTTTGGATTTGGTAATATAAAAAGAGAAGGGTGATCGCAATTTGACACGATTCAGTACTCTCTCCTGTGACGTGCTGCATGAGCGTAATATTAAGCCACCCAGACTTGTTACTCCTGATATTTACTTATGATATTTACTTAGATACAAGTCCGAGAGTCGTGGGTATTTCAAAACGATTTAGATGCAGGTAAACGTCGTGGTAATTTCAAAGTCCGTTAAATGTCTTAATATTAGCAATCACATGTTTGACAAAATTATCTAACGATTTTATTGCAGACTCCTTCTCCATCAAACCCAAAAGATAGAATGGACATGTACGAATAGTATCACAAAGCATTATGTGCCCTAGTCTCTATTATTACATTTATAATATATTTTATTTCTACAAACTTTTTTATGTCGCTTCCAATGAATGTCAGATCATTTTGGTCAACTATTGCATGCTCAGAATCAGTTCCATACAGCTCCGCAAATTTCGCATCATGTTCAGTCCTAATGATACACGAAAATGAAATAAAAACGAAATGTTGACTTTCAAAATGGCCGCCATAAACATTGAATCAAATATCCAATCAAATCATCGGTTAATTTTTAAGACCCAGATCTATTATTAGGAATATCTAGTCATTTTTTTAAATTATAATTTTACATTGTGTCATTTTGCCAACTTATGCTGCAGCCTGTTGACGATTGCATCATCAAGTCTATTATACAATCGTTTATATGGAGCTTATGGTTTTGGAAAGTCCAATAGTTAAGCTTGTTTTAAAAAATACTTTTTAAAATATTTATTTTTTTGTCATAGCAAGCAAACGAGCAGGTGGGTCACCTGATGTTAAGTGATCCCCACCGTCCATAGATACTAATAACGCCAGGGGTGGAGTCGAAAGTGCGTTACCGGTCTGTGTTTAGGGGAAAGGGAGAGAGCGGGGGAGGAGGGCCTTCGGCACTCTCCGACCGAACGAAACGCAACAATGCAAACACTGTTACTTCACGTGGGTTTTCTATTGAGCATAATAAAGCGAAGAAATTCCATAGTGACTTTCCTTCTTCACAAAAATGTATCATGTGTTACATTTCAAAATGAGATAAACCCAATTTTAGCCGTTCCTGATATTTTACGTTATTTTTAAGATGTTCAAATTTTGTACGTGTAAAATATGAGGATCATAAAAGAAGAACTAAAATCCTTATGAACGACAAAATTTGAACTTCGTTTATGGTCTATAAGCACTAAAAATCTTAAAGAAATTAAACATGTTACATGAACACTTAAAATTAGATTTAGCTAAATTTCAAATGTAACTACATATTTAAGTGTTATTTGAATTTAAATTATATTAATGAACAAATGAGATAATAAAATCTCTCGTCTTTGCATGATCTCAAATGAGGGTTAAATAACTAATCTATGGTCATCTCACCGTCAATCCAAGCTGGGCTATGTGGAACTATGCTACGTATCTGCAAATATCCTTCTGTCTCGGGTATACCTTCAGCACCGATCATTGTAAATCCGAGACCCTGTGAAGTGATAATATTTTTAATGGTTAGCTGATACCTACCGACTTCCCATGCTCCGTTTATTATTTTATTTTTGGCAATCAATCTTCTAGTACTATTACTGCCATTGTCGAGTAGGTAAGTCTCTTGTGATAATTTCAATGTTCTAACAAGGTCCACTACCTTCAATGTCCACAACCCATTCAAGTGGAATTCATCTACGTGGAATTATTTGCCATTCACTTCACTTGCACACTAACCAAACTATATTACGTAAAACACCACCAAAATTACAAAATATATAGTCAAATAATATAAGATTATGAATAAAATATAAAATCCACGACATGAGACTAAGACTCGCGACAAAAACTCCAACAACATATTCATATATAGAGGAAAAAAGATAAGCACCACCGCTTGCCCCACCTATCCATACCAAGAAAACACACATTAAAAATAAATTAAATAACTTAATTCAGTGAAGCTATAGTGATGTTTTTTTTTTTCGACAAAGACCAAGTGGCTACGAAGTAAAAGAAAAACATGTCTAGTACTTTTTGGGTGATGCACGCACAAAGGCTGATATCATTTTACTTATTTAAGACGATAAAAGTCAAAGAGAAATGGTGACATTTTGGATATTATATGTACAATAAGTTGGGCGATAGGACATGAAAGTAGTGTCCAATATAACTAGACTATAATGTACAATATTATATTCCAGTCTAAAGATTTTGTCTGTGTTATTACAAAAAAGTTTAATACGTATTAAAATTGATTTAAAAAAGTTTCCTAATAAATAAATGCACCGCGCTCGCCCGAGGCAAGTTCGCGTTATCCTTTTTCACAAGTCTAACGTAACGTAAGCAAAGTGAGGCAAAAGAACAAGATGGCGAACATTCACCGACCGCGTTGCATTTAATAAGAGACCTTATCGGCTTATGGAACAAAAGTTCTATGTTCTAACATGTTCTATAAACACTACAAAAGGTTGCAGACAGGGCTCAATTGGGGGTCCGCTCTTGTGGAACATACTCCTAGATCCATTGCTAAAGGACTTAACATCAAGAGATACTTACTACCAAGCTTTTGCCGATGATATAGTGATTGTGATCTCCGGTGAAGAGATAACTAAAATACAAGATGAGGCCAATGAAACACTAGCATTAATCTATAATTGGGGTAATAAAAATAAGCTAAGCTTCGCCCCCCATAAAACATCTGCAATAGTAGTAACCAACAAAATGAAATGGGACAAACCAATAATTGTGATGGGAGGCACAGAAATAAAAATTCAAAAAGAAATCAAAATTTTAGGAGTGACCATAGACGAAAAACTCAATTTTAACACACACATCCAAAACGTAAGCAAAAAGGCAATAAATATATTCAAACAAGTTTCGAGAACCGCGAAGATCTCATGGGGCCTCAACCCAGAAATCACTAAAACTATTTATACGGCAGTAATCGAACCCGTAATACTGTACGCGGCGAGCGTTTGGTACATAGAAGCGGAGAAAATAAAATCTAAAAAGATCCTCTTGTTAGTCCAAAGAGGTTTTTGTCAAAAGGTCGCTAAAACCTATAGAACCACATCACTAAACGCAGCCATGCTATTAGCTGGTCTGCTCCCACTCGATCTAAGAATTAAAGAGGCGGCCACGCTCTATGAGGCGAAAAGGGGTAGACCTCTGATCAGAGAACTGTGCGACAGTGCCCACTCCTAATACTTTTCGTAGCACAAAGAAGTCGCCGATCAGAATTACAACATTATCGGTATTTTAAATAATAATTTTATATTGTAACGAATATTTCCATTGTCAAAAAATAGAAATTTGGTCTCCCGTGAAACTTTTGGACGTTTTTAATTGTCTAATGCCACTCATGCCTGCGCAAATCGCTCGAAATTTTCTATGGTCACAACAAATTTAGGTGTTGGAAGACATCGTCACGCGTTACGAACTATCGAACTGCGTGATGATATACGCAGCACGATAGCTGGACCCGGGGTTTTTATACACATTAAAGGAACTTCGGAGCGCTAATCTCGAGTCATTATTGAAATGACAAAGCTGTGCGAACGTTATTCTGCTCCTTTATCGAAATGAATTTTGAAGTTACATTTTAACGTGACAGGTAGCCGAAGCTTCGTCACGGAGATATGGAACTATCATTACGGATATAACTAGGACAATAATCGCTAATTTATACAATTCCTCTATATACGGAAGTCTGTCAGTTCTCCTCCTAAACTGCCAGACCGATTTTGATAATTCTGTCTTTGAGTGGATTTTTGGATGAATTAGATTCATTAGCGGGCGCCCATTGGTCGACATTCGACCATAGTTCATTGATTTTTTTAAGTTTGAATTTCATCAGGGTTAATATCATTGTAGAATGTAGAATGAAAAAGGGTAATTGGAACGTAAGAGTAAAATAATACATACAGTCGAGCATAGCAACCTCCTTCACAACCTTTTTTGAAGTCCTTTATTTACAGATGCCAAATTGTCATTTTTATTGGCATGTTGTGTAAAATTGAAGCATTAGTGTGAGTAATAAAATAGCATAAGGCTACTTAAATAAACAAACAATAAAAAGAAAATAAATTTAAAAATAAATCACTGAAGAATTAAAGAAATATGTAAATAAATAGATAAACAAAAGAGTAAATAAATAAATATGCCAAGAAATAGATAAAGCAGTAAATAAATACAAGGAAAGGTCTCACTCAGTTCCAAGAAAAAGAACGCAGGTGCAGCGCACCTGTGAAGCGCAGGTGTGCCGGATCGAAACAAACAATAACTGACGTCACTAAATCACGAGTATTAAAATCGAACTTAGCGCGCGCAGCAAAACGGACAACCGCTCAAGTCAACGGTTCGATCGGAACTCCTCTTCATAAAATTGTCGTTTATCTGTTTGTTCTGACCAATTGAATATGAGATCACCTCTCTCACGCACGTGCACATATATACACATGGTGGAAGGGTTTTGTTTTTTTCCCTTATCGAACTGAATCGAAGAGTTTAGTTCGTTTCATTCCAATATACACGTACAACCGAATTGCATGATTCACAAATGAATATATGTATGAATAGCTTAGAACAGTTAACTAGGTCAGACGCGACTTCTCAGGTAACAGCCCAAGCCGAGGTGCCGTACGCCCTTGTGTATGTTACCTAAAACCAAATCGGCTGAGTGCCTTAAGCGCTCGCCTTAGTATTCCGGTGAAGCTGTGAAGACCTTGCGAGGTCAATAGCATAGTCAGTTAGAGAGAAAAAAAAGGTAGACCAATTCTGACAGAAGTGTACCACTGGCAGATAGTTATAAGAAGCAGTAACTTACTTTTATTCTAAAAAAAAAAATAGGGTTCCACACAAATAAGATAAACTAAAGAAGCAAGTTTATACTTAATAAATTTGTTTCGCGAACAACAGCTAGTATATATAAGGTATGTATATCTCTATAGGGGACAAGAGAGAAAACGATTAGATAAAATCATTATTATCAGAATTCTTTATCCCAGAGGTATACACCGAATTATTTCTAGTTGCTATAAATTATTTAATAGCATTGATGCGTTTTTGGATATTACGAAACCCAATTTATATCTTTCCTTCGCGGTCAATAAAGATTGCGTGACAGCGTTACGTCGTACAACTCGGTTTAAGAATGTGTAGATACTTTTTGTTGGATATCAATAAATAATAACAGTTATTCCTGAATGGTTTGTAGGAATATTATTTTTTATTTCGAAATTATAACTTTGCTTCGCGTATAAAATACAGCGATCAGAAATCAATATTCAATTTTTTGTATACCTTATAAACTCAATTTTCTGGAAAATGTAGAAAAGTAGATCGTGTTTAAATTTCAATTTCTAAGAAGTAATAGCGACAATGAATGAATGTTGGTTTGTTTTTATTAAGCCTCGCAGAAGTATTTGCCAGTGTCAACGTTTTGTTTCAATAGACATTACAATATAAATTATACCATGTTTTTAAATAAATGAAAATTATTCTAACGTAGGAAATTATTTGAATTTTTTTTCAGCGTATTTTCAATCGATAAACATAGAAAAATATTACATACATACAATGAAAAGCAAAATAATACTTTGCTTACTAAATGTCTTTGTCAAAAATGCTATCCCTTTACTACCGCTTTCCTGTGTGCATCACACCGCTTGCCTCTTTTCACACATCACTAAACGCATAGTTCTTATAAAAATCATAGATTCTTGAAACGTTAATAACTTTATGATAAATTAGCGTGTTAGGCAGACGTTGTCCCGCCCTGATTATAAAAAAAGGACCAAAACCTTCGTCATGAATCACTTTATCCACTGGTGAAAACCGCAAGAAAATCCGTTCAGTACTTTTTGAGTTTATCGCGAACAGACAGACAGACAGACGCAGTAGGAGACCTTGTTTTATACTATGTAATGATTAAGTTATAAGGATCATGACGTGTTTAAGAAGTTAAAGTAAAAAAAAAGAAATATATCGAGTACCTTTCGAGTGATGGCACTCAATGACAAACTTGTATCTTTTATTTACATACATTTGTTGAAGAAAATCTTTAGAAATAGAAAAATAACCATACGAATGCCAGAAAGCAAGCTAAACCTTGTAATAGAGCAGGTAGGCCCTGTAGTGCGACGTGACGTATCAGAGACGCTCTAGGCTCGAAAAAAAGACCTTTTTTTTTCGAACTGACTACTTTCTTGACTTACCAAGGTTTTAACAGCTTCACCGGATTACTCAATTGACGATAATAATATGGATACTGTATTTAACAATACAATTAAATAAATAAAAAATTGCTCACTAACAGTACTAAATTAAATGAAACTGAAACAAAAAGAGTTATAGCCAGTTTATTACATACAAAAATAGTAAAGAAAAATTACTTGTATAAATATTTCTAGATAGCATAGATAGACCTACAAGTGCTAATTTAATTGAAATACTGTAAATGATCTAAATACCTGCGGTCCTTTCGTGAGTGTCAGCGTGAACCTTTCCCCACGCAGTTCACCGGTGGGCGTGGACCCGTTGGTTTGACTGCTGACACCGTTCTCCGCAGCTAGTTTCTCAGCTAAATGAACAATTTAAAAAAATGTTCTTGATATTTATGTAGAAGAAGAAAGAAAGATATATTTATTCAGCACATACAATGTATATTTACAAGTACATATAAACATTAAAAAATCAAGTGAGACAAATGTAGTATGGAGTGAAAAAGGTCTTTGTCTTATCATAGACTGCAGGTGTGCAAGTGCTAGGCGTTGCAGCGCGGATTTTCAGACAAAGCCTGCTTGTTGTATACAAACATATAGACGAAATTACAATCAAAACAATGAGATATAAAAAAACGAGTACGTGTAACCGTTACCCGCGATAGGAGTGAAACTTATAATTTTTTTTATATTGTTAATAGTTAAATTATAAACAAATCAATAAAAAATATTAAATTGAATAATAATAAAAATCATACAACAGAATTAATTATGTATATACAGGACCGCGACCGTGCTGCCATCTGGTTTCAATGTAAGTAACAAATTAAATCGAAGCTTCGTTATCTGTAGTGCCATCTATCAGCTAATTCGGAACTTAAATAACACAGGAATAAATAGAATATACAAAAGTACGAACAGATTACTATGATAAGTAACGAATTATTTATGACTTAATAGAAGTTTTGATTATGTTTAATTATTATCTAACCGGATGGTACAGAAACTTGACGTCATATTGCTGTAACGGACTTCCGTTGCATTGTCGTCCAGTTACGTCCTAGTCGCGCCTAAAGAAGTTTTACCTCAAAAATCCAAGACGCCGTCTCGAATAAAAATAGCTCTAAACAGGCCGCAAAAACCTCCCAATATACATATGTGGTTATAGCTATATGATAAACTTATGATTTTGCAAATTCTACATTACCTGAATGATTTAAAGTTATTTTACAAGGACGCAAGCGACGCGAGTCTATTTGAAATTACTACATAATCCAAAATTATGCACTAATTTTTGTGTGCCGGCTGTGAGACGGTATGTGTGCCTTAGGTTTTTGTATATCAATGAAACAAACGCGATAATTTGAAATGAATATAAGTATATGCATACCCTTAATAGTGCAACACATTTTTTTATTACAAAGTTTATTGTTGAGATAACGCCAAAACTCGAATTGTTCAGTTGCCATTTTATTTAATTACACGGTCGTACGTAAATATGAGGTTTTTATTATTATTAGGTGGTAGAGCCACGCTCACGTGAAGTAACAGTGGTTGCATTGTTGCGTTTCGTTTGGTCAGTGAGAGCGCCGGAGGCCCACCTCCCCTCCCCTCTTCCCCTAGATACAGGATGGCAACGCAATTGCGACTCCTCTTGTATTGTTAGTGTCTATAGACGGTGGTGATCACTTAACATCAGGTGACCCACCTGTTCGTTTGCCACCTATGATATAATAAAAAAAGATTTGATCTCATTTTCTCTGTTATTACACCCATGCGAAACCGGAGCGGGCAGCTAGTTCGTTTAATAATGCTTACGTAAACGTACGTAAATTTCTACATCATGTCTAGAGTCGAGTATGAATAATGGTTGAATAATCTAATAAAATTATCGTCACTTCACGGTCTATCGGACAAGTTATTACCACTTTTACTGACTGTATTACTACATTTTGATGTTATATAATACATATATTGCGGAAGAATATTGGTTCTTTAGATGACACATTGATATACAATTTACACAAGCTTTATTATATGTATTTTTTTTTTATATCATAGGGGGCAAACAAACACCCGGGTCACCTGATGTTAAGAGATCACCACCCTCCAGTGGTGTTCATTTAACATGTAGGCCTCCAGCGTTCTCACTGACCAAACGAAACGCAACAATGAAAGCACTGTTACTTCACGTCGGTTTTCTATGAGAGGGTGGTACTACCTACAGAGTACGTTATATACTCGTAAATAGAGGTCGCACTCGTTCTTTCCAATCAGCCCCTCTATAATATGAGTTTCAAACTAACATTCTTGGTTATTAATGTACATTTATAGCATACGTATGTATGCATACAGCGGTACTGCGTAAATCGTATACAAGTTTTTGATCATTTTTAATTGTAATGAATATATTCATCGTAAGGCATATCTAAATCCTAGTATTTATATGCAGGAGTCAATATTTATAAGTAGATCCGGACATAGATAAAATTGTTTGTGGGAGACAAGAAAATTTAAGGGAGCACACTCTCGTAACAAATACGTAAACGAAGAGAATGAAAACAAATAGTTGAAAGTTGTCAGTTTGAAATGTCAAAATTAATTGTCATCCACCATCTTTTGTTATCAAACTTGCCAAAAAAATTATATAACAGTGCCATCTAGAGAGTGAATTGATAACCAAAAATAGACGAGCCTTTTCCATACAAATCTGATTCTGAGAAGTGAAAATAGTGTGGTGTGTAGTGAGATCAGTATTTAATAAACCTCCAACGAAGCAACCCGTGTCATCATTTCATACTCCGTTCCTCCGTACTAGACAAAAATGCTGAATTCGAGTCTACATGATCCTGGCAGAGTCGCCAGGCGATGGGCGAGAGATGTTTACTCTAGACTGATATGCGTGTAAGGGGTGTCGAAAAAGATCGTAAGACTTGAGACACCCAAGCCAACCTCACCTGCACGTGGTGCACCCTGCTGAATAACGAACGAGGCAATAGCGAATGCGGGGTCGTAGGGTTTTACAGCCTGACTGTGTCGCAACCACCATGTATATTGCGAAAAAGCCCGTCATAGTGATTCGCTT
>MU160110.1:61208-78348 GCA_015888305.1 Antheraea pernyi | reverse complement strand
TATTACCGCCCAACGAAGTGGGCACGGGTCGGCTAGTATAGTATATGTATGTCCGTAAAAACTTTGAAAATGTGCATTTTGTAAAAGACCGGCATGATCTAAATACTAGAAACTGTGACAAACTGGTCGTCCCATGTTTCAGACTTAGCAAAACCAGTAACAGTTTTTAGGTAATAGTGTTAGGTTTTACAATAGAGTCCCAAAACATATTACCGATTTGCCGGACTGTAAATTTAAGCACCATGTCAAGCGGGTTTTAGTGTCGAAAGGCTACTATAGAGTGGATCAATACGTGAACGATGGTGACGTCTGGAATTGACTCCTCTCTGTGCATCCACTAAAAACGGTATTGTAACGTATAATGTATTTGAAATATATACATATATATATATAATGCTAAAAAGATGTACCCGATCGAGTTTCTTGCCGGTTCTTCTCGGTGACTGGGTTGTTTTCCGAATCGGTGGTAGTTTTGACTTTCATAAGCGCCTTATTAGGGCCTAAACTGAATAAAGTATTTTTGATTTGATTTGATTTGTACATAGTCTCACAATTCTATAATTCTTTAATAAGATTTAAAAAAACGCGTACGGAGCTGCGGGTACAGCTAGTTATAATATAGTTTGATTACAGAAACACGCAATAGGATTCTAAGGTAGCTGTCCTGTGCAAATGAAAAATCTATATCCAAACTACTCCAATTGTTATGAACCATAAACAAGAATGATTCGTCTACAAGCATGAAGCATGACTCATGAGCATCCAGTTATTATTTCCATGCAAGCGAACCGCATGACTTCATGACGCTTGCCAAATTTACATCGTTACCTACCGCACCGTATTTTCACCCGTGCGACTAAATTTTATATCAAAAGGCACAGGAACGTTTCTTAGTCACGTATGCTCGCTAGCCGGGTGCACAGACTCCTTAGTAAAATCTAACCAGTGTTAAAACCCCCGTAGACTGTTTACTGCGTTCTCGTATTGATTGACATTCGTCCTTTCGCGCGCTTTCTCTCGCGCCAATTTTGCGTCCTGTTTTTTTTAAGTGCAAAAGGAATTTTGGTTGTAACAAGTACTTTGAGTGCTTCTTTTTTAAATTGTGTGTGAGTTGATAACTTTCAAGGTAAGTTAATTTGTTAATATGAATAAGAAATAGGCATTAATGTAATAATGTTTTGTAAACGACGTGAATTATTATGCGCGTTTGCGAAATTCTATTAAAGCATGCGAGTAACTAATAATTACACAGAAAGACATTAAATCCGACTTGGCAGAAATGTTGGATTTCGTAAAACTTACGAGTTATATTAAACGGATGAGATCGGGATTGTCAACCAGTGATGTAACTGGTTAGCGAAACTATGCTATTTTCGTAGTTGAATTCCGTTATTTCTTGTATATCGGAGTGATTTTTTGTGTAGGACGGCTTCTATTAATGTCATGTCACCCTTTCTTCGGCGATCGGATCGTTTTAACGCCTGGATAATATTACATGTTACACTTGTTTACTAATTACAGCCATCTATACTTCTGTAGTAATATTATAAAGATGAAGAGTTTGTTTGCTTGCACACCCAAATCTCAGGAACTATTGGTCCGATTTGAAAAATTCTCTCAGTGTTAGATAGCTCATTTATCGAGGAAGGCTATACGGCTTATATCACTACGCTAAAACCAATAGGAGCTGAGCACCAAAGGAAAATGTTTCAGAATGGAGTTTTTTTCTCTTTTAAGAGCTTCCGCTGCGTATTAGCGTTAACCCAAAGTAACTATTCCTAGTTACTAACCTAACCTATGATTTTAGGTTATGTATTAAGGCATAAAAAATAAACATTGCAGATAACGATTTATAGGAGGATAAGATTAAATCGACAGATAAAAATGATTTAGCATAGACGAAAGAAAGATAACCTGCTTTGACAACAAATAATATGAATCTAAAAAGAAGTTACGTATGCAGTTGTTTATTTCTTGTTCATAAACTTGGTTTATTTTAAACGCTGCCGTGTAATATTTGTGCCATTTATGTGTAATATAGTTTTAATGGAGTCGATTAAAAGTAATAACATGGAGCATACAATTTTAAGATCTTACAAATACTTTCTGGAAAGTTCTAATAAGAGTATCGCCATTTTGTAAGAACTTCGAAATGAAATCGCGAACTTTTATATACGACATATTTACGCACTCGATAATGGCGATAATAAATTTGAAAAAAAAAATGGATTGATTACTGTAGTGTACTGGTTGTGCTCCTCATCGGTAACATTATATTTATAGGATCCACTACAAACTTCCACTTTTCCGGTAAGCCATTTCTCCGCTTGAAGATATTGTCCCACTTCTTCCCCAGGGTCCGTTATTATGATAATTATATTATTATTAAATTTGTAGGTGACCCTCTAATTATAACGTAATCGATGAGCAGGATATACTTTTTCTTATGATACAATATTGCCGTATTTTGAGACTTTTTAGACTTTCAAACTTTTGTTTTTAATTGATGTTAACTTAATACTTTGCTTTTATAAAATTGGCGTCCTACAGGGATTGATTTTGAATCCATTCTTTTCCCTTATTTCTATGACATACTAAGTGAAAACTCACAGACAATACAAACTGAAGGAGAAGAGATAGGTGACCGTACAGTATTCAGAATAATTACGAAAATAAAATAAAAGTTATTTAGGTAAGAATGTTATTATCTCTAAAAGAGACGGAATCAAAAGTTACTAAACAAAAACTTAAAGCGAATTCAAGAATTTTACTGCCAAAAGATATCCTAACCAATATCATAAATGCGAAGATAGAGTTTGTTTTTTTATTGCGCTTTTACGTGTTAACTACTAAATCACCCATCATCAAATTTTGTATGTAAGCACTTTTTCAGAAGTACAGAAAAGTACGTAGGTTTGTTACGTGTTACACAATATGTATAATCAGTCAGTCAGTTAGGAAAACCAATAAACACTCTGAAGGCATTGTGACTATTTATCCGGGCAGAGCTTCGCCTTACAACAACTTCCACATAGGAATGCGTGCAGATCAGCGATATCTTGCCCTATATATGCCTAACTCTCACCAATGTAGTCTCACACCGGGGTTAATAATGAACAGCCGATAACTTCAACCAATAGCGTTTGAGGTCATTAGTAACATCCCCGATAAAGTCAATAGCGCGGTATCGCAGGTCAATAGTGGTTCCCCGGTGGCGTTGTAGTCTCGCCTCTCGGGTGTGTCATAGCGGTACCGGACGTAGTCATTAACAATCGGAACTTCGTCATCTATAAACTGATTCTAAAAATTATTTTTATATTGTTTAGGAGATATCTTCAAGGGGTTTTTGTTTTAATACAATTGGCATTGGACGTTGTATTTCGTGGATAACCCAGGAAGTTCTCAAAATCGAATGAAAAATGTATATTGATTGAGATTTATGATAATCTAAGACTAAGTAGGTGACCTTATGGTCAAGAAAATTCTGATGTATTATTTAGAGTACATTTTTTAAAATCGGTTTTTCCTTTTGCAATTCTTTTTATGTTTGGAGAATGTTTTACTTTCCAGTTTTAATCACATAGATTACATCATTGGATTGCTGTAAATCACCACTTAGTTGAGCTTTGAATTAAGGATAAGTATAATTAAGGAAAGTATTAATATATTATGAAAAAAAATGAACATAATTTTACTAACGTGTAAATTAATATGTCGTTTTTATTAAAATACAGAATCGTTATAATATACTAGAGATACTCCGCTCGCTTAATGATAAAATGAGTTATGGCCTCTAACATGACATTTCTATCTCTCAATCCGATGACCAGTCAACGACCTGAGCTGGAACAGATCTTTCTCAATTTAGTGATATTTGAATACTGGGAGCTGATTAATCCAGTGACTAGCAGGCTAATACGTAAACTCAGGTGCGTATATTTCTTTTCTACTCTTTTTCTAGATTTTAGCATTTAACCATATTCTCACCTGTTTGTTAACACGCAAAGTCTAGATGAGTGTTGGTTAATACGACGACAGTTATAGGTGCTGGGATATAGACATATAAATTGAAAGTGGTAGCTAACCAGGGGTACATTAGTTAAGTTTTTTTTTTCGAACCGACTAGAGAGAGAGAGAGAGAGAGAAATTCTTTATTGTTGGAACAACGATACAATGAAATTAAATTACACAAACTAATTAGACAGAAATAAAATACAGTTTAAAAATGAAAAATAGACTACGCTATTGACCAAGCAAGGTATTAACAGCTTCACCGGACTACCCTAGCATTAGTTAAGGTTCCCTACATAGTATAGTTTTATTGCCATGTTTTCTTTTATTGAAAGCTCCAGTATATGACAAGATTTCAACAAGCTTATGCCATCATTTTTGAGAAAAAAAACTATTTCTAAATATTACCGCTAATTACCAAATTTATTGGTTGTCCTGGATTCTTGCACGACCCAGTTCAATTAGTTACTTTATTTTGTCCCAAATTACAAACACACAGAAATTAATGAGACAAAGATTACAAACGTATTTCGTGGTTCAATCAATTGCAAAAAACACAAGACCGTCGCTAGTAACTCGTAAAATTTATATAATTTTCAAAGAAAACATCGAGCTTACGACGAAACATTCGCGAGACAAGCAGCCTTGTCCTATATAAACGGATGATTAATAAAGTGTTGTACGGATCTAATAACTCACTGGAACATGCAATTATTGTTATAATACTACGCTTATGAAATTAGAATTTGCCTTGAAATTATGAGGAATCCTTCACCATTTCTAGCTTCCAAGCTACCTTATTGTATATCAGTATTCAGAAATAACTAAAAGACTTCTTAATGTAATAGTCTGTCTGTCTATTCGCGATAAACTCAAAAACTATTGAACGGATTTTCATGCGGTTTACACCAGTAGATAAAGTGATTCATGGGGAAGGTTTAGGTATATAATTTGTCCACTAGTTCTTGTATAAATATATATGTAAGTAGCTTCCTATGTCCGTTCCTGTATCCCTTACAACGTGTATGCAAATATTCACGATGATAAGTTACCAACAGTTAGGCGTGAAGGTGTAGAAACTAAATACACTCATATTCGTATTTCGCAGTTAAGCACTTTTGCTGGGCTACAAAAGACACGGATGAAAGAAGGCTGCATGTGGCAGATATGCGAATGTTAAGCGTGATGTGTATGTAACCAGAATGGATAAGATTAATATTCTTAATTAAGAATGGGTATGTCCGAGGAGTTTTAAAATAGCACCAGTGACAGAGAAGTTGAGGAGTGATAGGTTAGCATGGTACGGGCATGTCATGAAGAGAGATGAAAGCCATGTAATTAGGGAAGGACAGAAAAAGGTATAGATAGATCGTGTGAGAAATGATATATGTATAAAATGAATACTGAAATGAGATGTAACAGGGGAAAGTGGAAAAGGAAAACATGTGCCGACTTCACTTAGGTGGGAGAATAGAGGTGGAGGCAGGACCTGGCGGACGCGCGTTACGGTCGATACACGATCGACGCCGTTCGCCCGATACAATAAAGTCCCAAAACATATTACCGATTTGCCGGACTGTAAATTTAAGCACCATGTCAAGCGGGTTTTAGTGTCGAAAGGCTACTATAGAGTGGATCAATACGTGAACGATGGTGACGTCTGGAATTGACTCCTCTCTGTGCATCCACTAAAAACGGTATTGTAACGTATAATGTATTTGAAATATATACATATATATATATAATGCTAAAAAGATGTACCCGATCGAGTTTCTTGCCGGTTCTTCTCGGTGACTGGGTTGTTTTCCGAATCGGTGGTAGTTTTGACTTTCATAAGCGCCTTATTAGGGCCTAAACTGAATAAAGTATTTTTGATTTGATTTGATTTGTACATAGTCTCACAATTCTATAATTCTTTAATAAGATTTAAAAAAACGCGTACGGAGCTGCGGGTACAGCTAGTTATAATATAGTTTGATTACAGAAACACGCAATAGGATTCTAAGGTAGCTGTCCTGTGCAAATGAAAAATCTATATCCAAACTACTCCAATTGTTATGAACCATAAACAAGAATGATTCGTCTACAAGCATGAAGCATGACTCATGAGCATCCAGTTATTATTTCCATGCAAGCGAACCGCATGACTTCATGACGCTTGCCAAATTTACATCGTTACCTACCGCACCGTATTTTCACCCGTGCGACTAAATTTTATATCAAAAGGCACAGGAACGTTTCTTAGTCACGTATGCTCGCTGGCCGGGTGCACAGACTCCTTAGTAAAATCTAACCAGTGTTAAAACCCCCGTAGACTGTTTACTGCGTTCTCGTATTGATTGACATTCGTCCTTTCGCGCGCTTTCTCTCGCGCAAATTTTGCGTCCCGTTTTTTTTAAGTGCAAAAGGAATTTTGGTTGTAAGAAGTACATTGAGTGCTCCTTTTTTAAATTGTGTGTGAGTTGATAACTTTCAAGGTAAGTTAATTTGTTAATATGAATAAGAAATAGGCATTAATGTAATAATGTTTTGTAAACGACGTGAATTATTATGCGCGTTTGCGAAATTCTATTAAAGCATGCGAGTAACTAATAATTACACAGAAAGACATTAAATCCGACTTGGCAGAAATGTTGGATTTCGTAAAACTTACGAGTTATATTAAACGGATGAGATCGGGATTGTCAACCAGTGATGTAACTGGTTAGCGAAACTATGCTATTTTCGTAGTTGAATTCCGTTATTTCTTGTATATCGGAGTGATTTTTTGTGTAGGACGGCTTCTATTAATGTCATGTCACCCTTTCTTCGGCGATCGGATCGTTTTGACGCCTGGATAATATTACATGTATTTACAAATTACAGTCATCTATACTTCTGTAGTAATATTATAAAGCTGAAGAGTTTGTTTGCTTGCACACGCAAATCTCAGGAACTATTGGTCCGATTTGAAAAATTCTCTCAGTGTTAGATAGCTCATTTATCGAGGAAGGCTATACGGCTTATATCATTACGCTAAAACCAATAGGAGCCGAGCACCAAAGGAGAATGTTTCAGAATGGAGTTTTTTTCTCTTTTAAGAGCTCCCGCTGCGTATTAACGTTAGCCCAAAGTAACTATTCCTAGTTACTACCCTAACCTATAGTTTTAAGTTATGTCGTAATGCATAAAAAATAAACGTTGCACATAATGATTTATAAGAGGATAAGATTAAATCGAAAGATAAAAATGATTTAGCATAGACGAAAGAGAGATAATCTGCCTTGACAACAAATAATATGACTCTAAAAAGAAGTTAGGTATGCAGTTGTTTATTTCTTGTTCATAAACTTGGTTTATTTTAACCGATGCCGTGTAATATTTGTGCCATTTTGTGTAATATAGTTTTAATGGAGTCGATTAAAAGTAATAACATGGAGCATACAATTTTAAGATCTTACAAATACTTTCTGGAATGTTCTAATAAGAGCATCGCCATTTTGTAAGAACTTCGAAATGAAATCGCGAACTTTTATATACGAAATATTTACGCACTTGATAATGGCGATAATAAATTTGAAAAAAAAAGGATTGATTACTGTAGTGTACTGGTTGTGATCCTCATCGGTAACATTATATTTATAGGATCCACTACAAACTTCCACTTTTCCGGTAAGCCATTTCTCCGCTTGAAGATATTGTCACACTTCTTCCCCAGGGTCCGTTATTATGATAATTATATTATTATTAAGTTTGTAGGTGACCCTTTAATTATAAGGTAATCGATGAGCAGGATAACTTGTATATTGTAATTACTAAAGTAAGATAAGATGAAGAACATTATAGAACTTGAGGTGCCTGTGATGCCGGTACAACATTACTAAGTCACTAAACGGTGAATATCATGTGAATTACTCTATACTTTTTCTTATGATACAATATTGCCGTATTTTGAGACTTTTTAGACTTTCAAACTTTTGTTTTTAATTGATGTTATCTTAATTACTTTGCTTTTATAAAATAGGCGTCCTACAGGGATTGATTTTGAATCAATTCTTTTCCCTTATTTCTATGACATATTAAGTGAAAACTCTGCTGGTATAACTTATTGCACAGACAATACAAATTGAAGGAGAAGAGATAGGTGACCGTACAGTATTCAGAATAATTACGAAAATAAAATAAAAGTCATTTAGGTAACAATGTTATTATCTCTAAAAGAGACAGAATCAAGTTACTAAACAAAAACTTAAAGCGAATTCAAGAATTTTACTGCCAAAAGATATCCGAACCAATATCATAAATGCGAAGATAGAGTTTGTTTTTTTATTGCGCTTTTACGTGTTAGCTACTAAATCGATAATCATGTAATTTTGTATGTAGGTACTTATTCAGAAGTATAGAAAAGTACGTAGGTTTGTTACATTAGAACTTCGTCATCTATAAATTGATTCAAAAAATTATTTTTATATTGGTTATCTTCAAGGGGTTTTCGTTTTAATACACTTAGCATTGGACGTTGTATTTTGTAGATACCTCAGGAAGTTCTCAAAATCGAATGAAAAATGTATATTGATTGAGATTTCTGATAATCTAAGACTAAGTACATAGAGTACATTTTTTTTTATCGGTTTTCCTTTTGCTAAATCTTTTTATGTTTGGAGAATGTTTTACTTTCCAGTTTTAATCACATAGATTCAATCCTTGGTAAATATGTTGGATTGCTGTAAAACAACACTTAGTTGATGTTTGAATTAAGAATAAGGAAATAAGGAATTAAGGGTAAGGATAATGAAGGAAAGTATTAATATATTATGAAAAAAAAATGAACATAATTTTACTAACGTGTAATAATATTAATATGTCGTTTATATTAAAATACAGAATCATTATAATGTACCAGAGATACTCCGTTCGCTTAATGATAAAATGAGTTATGGCCTCTAACATGATATTTCTATCTCTCAATCCGATGACCAGTCAACGACCTGAAGCTGGAACAGATCTTTCTCAATTTTGTGATATTTGAATACTGCGAACTGATTAATTCGGTGACTTAAGCAGGCTAATACGTGAACTCAGGTGCATATAGTTCTTTTTTACTCTTATTCTAGATTTTAGCATTTAACCATATTCTCACCAGTCTGTTAACACGCAAAGTCAAGATGAGTGCTGGTTAATACGACCACAGTTATAGGTGCTTGGATATAGACATACAAATTGAAAGTGGTAGCTAACCAAAAGTGAATTGGTTAAGGTTTTCTTACATAGTATAGTTTTATTGCCATGTTGTCTTTTATTGAAAGCTCCAGTATATGACAGGACTTGAACAAGCTTATGCCATCATTTTTGCGAAAAAAACTACTTGTAAATATTACCGCTAATTACTAAATTTATTGGTTGCCCTGGATTCTTGCACGACCCAGTTCAATTAGCTACTTTGTTTTGTCCCAAATTACAAACACTAAATATTACCGCTAATTACTAAATTTATTGGTTGCCCTGGATTCTTGCACGACCCAGTTCAATTAGCTACTTTGTTTTGTCCCAAATTACAAACACACAGAAATTAATGAGACAAAGATTACAAACGTATTTCGTGGTTCAATCAATTGCAAAAAACACAAGACCGTCGCTAGTAACTCGTAAAATTTATATAATTTTCAAAGAAAACATCGAGCTTACGACGAAACATTCGCGAGACAAGCAGCCTTGTCCTATATAAACGGATGATTAATAAAGTGTTGTACGGATCTAATAACTCACTGGAACATGCAATTATTGTTATAATACTACGCTTATGAAATTAGAATTTGCCTTGAAATTATGAGGAATCCTTCACCATTTCTAGCTTCCAAGCTACCTTATTGTATATCAGTATTCAGAAATAACTAAAAGACTTCTTAATGTAATAGTCTGTCTGTCTATTCGCGATAAACTCAAAAACTATTGAACGGATTTTCATGCGGTTTACACCAGTAGATAAAGTGATTCATGGGGAAGGTTTAGGTATATAATTTGTCCACTAGTTCTTGCATAAATATATATGTAAGTAGCTTCCTATGTCCGTTCCTGTATCCCTTACAACGTGTATGCAAATATTCACGATGATAAGTTACAACAGTTAGGCGTGAAGGTGTAGAAACTAAATACACTCATATTCGCATTTCGCAGTTAAGCACTTTTGCTGGGCTACAAAAGACACGGAGAAAGAAGGCTGCATGTGGCAGATATGCGAATGTTAAGCGTGATGTGTATGTAACCAGAATGGATAAGATTAACATTCTTAATTAAGAATGGGTATGTCCGAGGAGTTTTAAAATAGCACCAGTGACAGAGAAGTTGAGGAGTGATAGGTTAGCATGGTACGGGCATGTCATGAAGAGAGATGAAAGCCATGTAATTAGGGAAGGACAGAAAAAGGTATAGATAGATCGTGTGAGAAATGATATATGTATAAAATGAATACTGAAATGAGATGTAACAGGGGAAAGTGGAAAAAGAAAACATGTGCCGACTTCACTTAGGTGGGAGAATAGAGGTGGAGGCAGGACCTGGCGGACGCGCGTTACGGTCGATACACGATCGACGCCGTTCGCCCGGTCCTGTCGGAATGGTATCAGAGGAAGGGGGGCTCCCTGACGTTCCGTCTGGTGCAGGTGCTGACCGGGCACGGGTGCTTCGGTTGGTACCTGCACCGGATAGCACGCAGGGAGCCGACCGCCGTATGCCATCAGTGCGGCGTTGACCCGGACACCGCGCACCACCGATAAATTGAGTGATCTAACTAAAAGTAGGACTACTGGCTACATAGCCGCATTGCCTCGTATGGACATGAGCCCATTCAAGTTTTCCACGGTTACATGTGATCAGATTAAAAAGTCCGTTCTTTCAATAAAGTCTAATGCTACGGGCTGTGACAATTTGAGTAGACAAATGATTATTACTATTCTTGACCAGATTCTTCCTATTATATCTCATGTCATAAACTTTTCTCTATCCTCTGGACAGTTTCCATCCATATGGACTAAAGCCTATGTTCGCCCTCTCCCTAAAATTGCAAACCCTTCTCTTCCGAGTCACTTTCGACCTATATCTATACTTCCATTTCTTTCTAAAGTACTCGAAGCATGTGTGCACAATCAACTATCATCCTTTGTACATTGCAACAATATCTTGAGTCCATTACAGTCCGGTTTCAGGCCAGGTCACAGTACAGTTACAGCTTTGCTTAAAGTGACTGGTGATTTGAGAAATGGAGTGGAAAATAAAATGATTACTGTGCTGGTTCTAGTAGATTTTTCCAATGCCTTTAATACTGTTAGTCACGACATTCTCCTGGCTATTCTTTCTCATTATAATATCTCATTAGAGGCACTGGCATGGTTCGCTTCATACCTAAAGGGACGAAAACAATCGGTCCGTATAGATGGGGCTACGTCTAATTGGTGTGAGCTTGGTGCTGGCGTCCCTCAGGGTGGTATACTTTCACCTCTTCTTTTTTCCCTCTTTATTAACCTCTTAACTCATGAACTGCGATGTACCTATCATTTGTATGCTGATGACCTGCAATTATACACACAGGCCGCAGTAGATTCGCTATCAGCTGCAATATATTCTATTAACCGGGATCTAAATGCCTTAAAGGATTGGTCCGAGAGGTTTGGCTTATCAGTTAATCCTTCCAAATGTCAAGCAATTGTAATAGGGAGCTCTCGTATGATTACCAGAATAGACTTCAGCTCGCTGCCTCAGATTATATTCAGTGGTCTTGTCATACCGTTTAGTACGGACGTAAAGGACCTTGGTTTACACATTGATGCCACATTGGATTGGAGAACTCATATTTCCAAGGTTAGTCAGAAAGTGATCGGTACTCTAAAGTCCTTTTATCGCCTGAAAAATTTTCTCCCAGTTAAAACGAAAACCATGCTAGTGCAATCTATAATATTTCCTATAATTGACTATGGGGATGTGTGCTTATATGAACTGAACGCTGACCTTCTTAACAAACTTGACAGATTACTCAACAATTGCATTCGATTTGTTTTTAATCTTCGTAAGTATGACCATGTATCGAGCCATCGTTCAGAGCTTAATTGGTTGCCCATACGCCAGCGTCGAAGTTTGCGGGCTCTGACAACTCTGTATTCTCTTCTATTTTCTCCCAACACTCCCTCTTACTTAACTCCACATTTTCAGTTTTTATGCTCTAATCATAACCTTAACCTTCACTCTTCTAATAATCTTATTCTTTGCTGTCCTGTCCATACTTCCGGTCTTGTACATTCCTCTTTCTTTATCCAATCTATTCTCCTATGGAATGCGCTTCCTTATGAAATCAGGATGTCATCTAACCGTTTCAGTTTTAAAGTCAGGGTACGTCGGCTTTACCAGTCTCAGTTAGCAGAATTATCTGGTTAATGCTGTATTTAATACTTGATGATGAATTATTATACTTTTATTTATGTATGATGTTGTTATATGTATGTATTGTATATATGTAGTATATCGGTGTTGATATGTTATTTATATATTGTTATATTAAATAGGTTAAACATAATTTCATAAAAACTTCTCCTTTTAAACCTACCAACATTTATCTCTGCATCACCTAATGGTTGACTGGTAGAGAATGCCTTCGGCATTAAGTCCGCCATTGCGTATTTAAGGCATAATGTATAAATAAATAAATATATGGCGAAAAAGCCCGTCATAGTGATTCACTTCTACGGGTCGCGCTTCGGGATCAGCCTATGCATATATAGCCTTTCGCAGGCCGGCATGATAGCGGCGACCGGTGATGAATACTGTGTCACTCGGTGGTCTCCATTGTTTTTGGATTGTACTGTGCTTACCATCGGGCATAGTGCACTTATTTTGCTGTGCTACGATAAAAAAAATGATTCAAATAACAATAGCACTGAATAATATTAAACGGGTGCAAAGTCGCGAACGCAATAGGAATACTTTTGAACAAGTCTCGTAGTATTTTAACATTATTACTATTTACTACTATTCTATTTAACTGTTCGTTGGTGTTACTTTTCAGTGAACTTAATGTGTGTGTTAGTTAAGAATCACTCAATGTTATAATCATTTTTTTTTCGAACTGACTACGCTATTGACCTAGCAAGGCCTTAACAACTTCACCGGATAACTAAGGCGAGCGCTTAAGACAGTCAGCCGATTTTATTTGAGAACTTGCTCGAGGGTGCATGGCACAGCTCGGCTTGGACTGTTGCCTGATACATGCAATTCGCGACCTATCTGAGCTTATTTATTTATTTAGAAACACCAACAAGATTTACACTAGAATAGTAGAGAACATGCATTTTTAATGACTCTATATAAGTGCAATCTTAATTATAGGTGTTTACGACGTATCTATTATGTTCTACAGCAAATAACTTAAGTAAATGAGAAAGCTAAAACAAAAACAAAAAAAAAAAGAAAAAGCACTAACCATACGTTCCAATTTTCTTTTTATTTTAAGTTAATTTACTTAAATAAATTTGTTTATACTGGCTGAGACTGGATGATCATATCTTTCGCACACATAAGCCTGGAGAACATTTTAGAATTGCAAATGATCATCATATCAGTTATTCTGTCAAAGATAAATTACAGAAGATGATGGTTACTGTTGTTTTTGCATTTAACACAATATCCAATATCAATATCTGATGTTAAATAACGATCTCTAGTGCAGCTGCCAGAACACACCAACAGATATTCAACTTGGCAGTAATAGCTAACCAGACGGGCTTAGAATAGCCTTACCACCATGCTGATGGCTTCATAACGATGATTTCCTTCATTGAAAGCTCCAACTCAGCTACTAGAATTCAAACCTACGTCCATCGACGTGGTGTCAGAACACGCTATCAACTAATTCAAATTTACTAGTGGGCGCCCAGAGGTCGACATTCGACCATAGTTCATTGATTTTTTAAAGTTTGAATTTTATAAGGGTTTTTTTGTCAAAGGGTATTATTTTATAATATCATTGTAGCATGTAGAATGAAAAAGGGTAATTGGTACGTAAGAGTAAAATAATACATACAGTCGAGCATAGCAACCTCCTTCACAACCTTTTTTGAAGTCCTTTATTGACAGATGTCAATATGTCTTTTTTATTTACATGTGTGTATATGTTGTGTAAAATTGAAGCAGTAGTGTGAGTAATGCATATTTTAATTAATTTAATGTACTTCTAATGCATTTTATATAAAATAAATAGCTTTCTGCACGTCTCCTCCATATAAACTTTAACTATGCCTAATTTCACGATCATCCGTTCGCCCATTTCTATTAAAAAGGGATACAAAATTTAGGCTTCACGTATTAATATATATGATATGCGACTAGCGGTCCCGGTGGACATTATCCTGCCTTGATAAAAAAAGATAATCTAAAATTGAACCGCAGCACCACCTACCGGGTCTAAACCATTCTCGGATCCACTGGAACACACACACAAAAAATTTCATCAAAATCGGTCCAGCCGTTTAGGAGGAGTTCAGTGACATACACACGTACAAAATAAATTTATATATAAAGATATGAAATCGAGCACACGCTTCGCCCGAAATCTAAACTGAGTGATCTCGTCTATAACATATAAATAACCTCTCACCCGGCCGATCCAATTAACATATAGCGGACATTCCAACAGCAATGTATTTTCAGTTCTTGGAATATTTTTATAGATTATTTCTTAGACATAACATCTTGTAGCAGTTATAAAATGGTGTATATTCAGAACAATAGTTCATGTATGTGACAAGAGATGTGTATACTAAATTGTAAATTAATATTTGGAAGGTATTTTTAAAAACACACATTTTTTAGAAGATGTGTAACAACTCAATGTAATGTTTTTTAAAAAAATATTTATAGCGGCCATTTTGACACTCGCCATTGTGTTTTTCTTTCATATTCGTGGTCATCCAGACTGTATGAATATGCAAAATTGCCAAGATCTAAACAAACGAATCCAGCTTGCAGTATTTGAACTAAACATTGCTAACTAACGAACTAAATAATAGGTTGTAATAAAGATTAAGAGGGTGTTTTGCATTAAAAACATTAATCTCTACAAGTACTGGACAGACAAAGTCGTATTGTGTCTTAAAATAAATCTATTGAGGAAGGTTACAAGCTATATAACATCACAAAATCTTTAGCAGCGGATCGATTACCGTATAAAAGTTAGGTCAGAAAAAATGCTACATGAGAATGACATAACAGAGCAGACGGATCGTAATCGTGCACGGGATATCACAAACTGAGGGAAACCGAGTATTATCAAATAAGCCCGAACTGTGAATGCATATGCCAACGAGGTACCTTGCCGCACGCTCAGTACAACAGACGCGTTTTATATGGAATTTGTTAATCTATGTTAATAGTAATGTGTGGTAAGCTTTAGTGCAAATAAAACTGCGTGGCACAGCTACTAAAAGTATAATTAGGAACTGAATGTATTTTTATTATATTTTTTTACACATTTATCCCGCTATCTCAAACCGTAACATACGTTATTCAATGGTTTTTGTCGGCATTTACCAGTACTATTTGCAGTGTACGTACGTAGTGCATATTATATAAAAAAAACTCGAGGCAGTCATAAGTACTGCCGATAGAAGTGAAAATTCAAATCAATGGAATAACTGTGTTTTCTTTTGAATTTTTAAATACATTGTAATATGAATTATTTATATTTCTTAAATTGTAAATTGAAATTATTATCTTTACTCTGGTTAAAAACCATCTATTGACACTCCGAACGGTAATTATAGGTGTACATTTTTATACAGTACATTTTAATTGATTTGAAAGTTGATTATTTGAATTGTTACGTTCATAATTGCCTTATTAGAGCCTAAATTGAATAAAGAATTTTTAATTTCATTTGATTTGATATGCTTTGGGACTTTGTTATAAAACCTATTGTATAGGATTGTCATTCCACAGTTGTGTTAAGAATAATATGACTCACTGAAAACACGCGGACGAACATAAACAGTGACGTAATCGGCCAACTTTTATTTATATGTCTTCAATAAATATAATTTCCATAACAAAATGTAATACCTTTTAATTTCGTATATCATTGCTGCTCGCGAATAATTTCAAATTTTAAAAATGACTCTGACTATCTAGACCTTGACCACCCCTGTTATAGACTATCTAATCTATCTAATATCATGCTACGACCTTTAGAAGCTGGGCAATTACCATACAAAATGTAGGTTAGGAAGTACGCTAACGAGAGCGACGTTAATAGAATCGGCAGGAACGTGAGTAATTAACCGCGAGGTGAAACCGCTGGGTATATCTAGCATCATTATACATTTTACGTTAATCAAATATAATTAATTAAATTTATTAATTACTTTAATGAATTCTTCTATTTTATTTTTGGATATTAGTAGACTATTACTGCCATTGTCAAGTGAGTAAAGATATTACAAGTATCCTGATAATTACAACGACCTATCAAGATGGTGGCCATCTTGTTAGAACTTTCCAGGGAGTTTTTGTGGCAAGTCAGAATCCATGCTCCATGGTATTTTTTCCAATCCACTTCACCTGTGCACAATAACCAAACTATATTACGTAAAGCAGCACCAACATACAGAATATAGAACCAAATAACGCAAGATTATGAATAATATAGAATACATTGTATTCCAAGATCCCGCCAAAAAAAAACCTTTAATGAATTATTTACATTAATTGATTTTGACATTCATTCTCTCTCTTGGGATCCTATGTCCCCAAACTTTCGGGGCAGAGGGCAGACACAATGCTTCTCCATCTCGATCTGTCGATGGCTTGACGCTTCACCTCACTCCAAGCAAGCCCCATTTTCGCACACCTTGCAAGCACAGATCTTCGCCAGGTTTGTCTAGGACGACCACGTTTCCGCCTGCCTTGGGGATTCCAGTCCAATGCCTGATTAGGGATATGGCTGTTGTCCCTTCGCAAAGTGTGGCCGATCCAGGTCCATTTTCGACGTCGCACTTGATGGTCTATGTGATCTTCATGGCACATTTTCCACAAAACTACATTACTGATTGTCTCTGGCCAGAAGATTCTCAATATATGACGTAGACTGCGGTTAACGAAGACTTGGAGCTGG
>MU160110.1:10076-40095 GCA_015888305.1 Antheraea pernyi | reverse complement strand
TTAAATTTGGTACAGTTGATGATGAATTTTTAACAAAAATGAATTCTTTTCAAAAGTTATTGGTAGTATTAAAAATATCTTTGTTTTAGATTCATCATTTGATTCTCTAACTATTCCTCATAATGTACAAACTTCATCTAATTCAATGTCACTCAGAAATGCCACCACTCATGGTGTCGTGTACAATTAATTGAGAATTATATCATGAGTTGAGTGAGTTATTTTCGTAAAGTTATATTTATTTAAAATTTGCGAGTTTTACCACCTTATGTAACCGCCTGTTTTTTATCAAATTTATAATTAATATCGATGTTCATTTAGACATAAATTTTGTTTTTATGTTTATACCATTTAAAAAAAGTGACAAATAACTGAGTAGCCATAATGAAAACCTTTGATAATAGAAGTATAACCCTTTGACAAAAGAACCCGAATAAAGTTTAAACTTTATAAAGTCAATGAATTATTGTCGAATGTCGACCACTGGGCTCCCACTAGTACCTCTTTAATACTTTCAAACATCTGTTCTACTGATCGCGTTATAAACGAAAAAAAATAATAATTTCGAATTTCTAAGTATTGAAGCACGTGTTAAAAAACGTGAGATCGAAAATAACCCAATGAAACCATAACAAGAAAGGCTTAAATTATACCATGTCTTTAGTAAATAACTAAGTTTCACTGAAATTAGTACAAAATTCGTGAGTCTTCGTGAGTGACAATGTCTTTTCATAATATGTTAAAATTGTAACCGTCGTTTTTATTTGCACGTGACGTCATCATTATAAATATATGTCGATAGGAGACCGGAATAAAACCGCCATAAAGGCAATAACGTCTAAAATAGTTAAATATATATATATAAAAAACTACCCAATAGATTTTTTTTTAGTCTGTGTGACGCTTAACCTCCGTCACACCTGATGGAAAGTGAGGACGAGGCCTAGGATGTAACGCGTTCACCCAGTAAATGCACATTTACTCTTCTTTTGAAGATCATTTCATCATACACTTCAGGAAAAACAGACGCAGGCAGCGTATTCCTCTTCTTCGCGGTTCTCATAATAAATGACGATGAAAAGCATATCGTCCGGATGAATGGTATGTCAACCGCGAATGAATGGAGGCGTCTGGTAGTCCTAAGATGAAATGGAGACGATGGAATTAGTTGGTGCAGATCTTGTGCACATCCTCCAAGGTGTAGCCGATAGAATACTACAAGACACGAGACCCTACGCCGATGTTCCAGTGTTTGCAGTTTGGCTGCTAACAGTGATTCGTTACCGACAAGTCTTCGAGCTCTGTGATCGACGGAGTCCAGCAAGGCCAACTGGTATTTAGCAGACCCGTCCCAAACAAGATCTGCACCAACTAATTCCATCGTCTCCATTTCATCTTAGGACTACCAGACGCCTCCATTCATTCGCGGTTGACATACCATTCATCCGGACGATATGCTTTTCATCGTCATTTATTATGAGAACCGCGAAGAAGAGGAATACGCTGCCTGCGTCTGTTTTTCCTGAAGTGTATGATGAAATGATCTTCAAAAGAAGAGTAAATGTGCATTTACTGGGTGAACGCGTTACATCATAGGCCTCGTCCTCACTTTCTATCAGCTGTGACAGAGGTCGAGCGTCACACAGTCTATTATAAAAAAAATAATAATAGTGTGACTAGGTGCAGCTGATAGCTTTACAAAGTTATTAAAGTTTTAAGGAACTACTATTTTTATAAGTGCTTCCCGTTCCACTATATGTATTTTGATGTCGTGGAAGAGTGAAATAAGCGGTGTGGTACATATGCGTAGGATAACAAACAAAATCGCGAGTATCAGCTAGTATATAATACAAAGAAGAACCAGAAGTCGAGACTCTTGCCTGTTCGTCTCGATGACTGGGTTGTTTCCCGAAACGGGGATAGTTTTGATGATCATAAGCGTCATGACAGTGCAATTTGCGTTAGCAATACATATGATGATGGCAGTAATTTAGGTGTGAAAGCGCTGTGAGCAAATAAAATCAAATTTGCAGTTATAATATTAGTAAGGAAGTATGTAGAATGATGAGACATACCTTCTCCATTAGTACGTCACTGTAATAACAAGGTGTACCACTAATAATTATACCACCCACAATAAACATGATGAATTCTAAGCTCATTTCACCTTCATTGAAAGACTGAAATGTAAAGTTTAACATTCTTGCAGGTTTCTATGACCAGGACAGGACAGAAATTGACTCCTCTCTGTGCATCCACTAAAAGCTATTGTATGATGTATTGGAAATATATGTTAAAAAAAATTACCCGATCGAGTTTCTTGCCGGTTCTTCTCGATGACTGGGTTGTTTTACGAACCGGTGGTAGTCTTTGACGTTCACAAGTGCCTTATTAAGGCCTAAACTGAATAAAGTATTTTTGATTTGATTTGATTTGATTATGTGAATAAAGATAAATGTACCGATAATATGTAAGACAAGGTGATCCCCGTTCTATTCACTAAGCATTAATAAAATGACCAAGGGATAGTCACATTAAGAAAAAAAAGTATTCTAGGAACATCTATGAGAAAATCCGCATCGAATGGTCATAAACCTATGCCAATACATTTAGTTACACATAGTTTTTGGCGGTTAAGCCTCAAAAAACTGTATATTCACGATACTAGCCATTATCTATAGCTTCGCATGGATTTTCTATGTTATAACTATTTTTGACTTTTTATATTATATTATAAAACAAAGACTTCTGCTACGTCTGACTGTTCGCAATAAACTCAAAACGATTGAATGGATTTTAATACGGTTTCCACCACTAGATAAAGTGGAAGAGGAAGAGGTTTAGGTATATAATTTGTCAAGGTTCTTTTTTATTATCAGGGCGGGACAACGTCTGTCGCGCACGTTAGTTATTACATATGTAACTTCTATAGATGTTAAGAACTGTACCTCAATGACCTCGAAGGTGGTTACAGGCAGAATAATTGCCGTCGCTTTTAAAATAAGCTCGTATACAATTCCGAAGCATGCCTGAATGTCATTGACGAACCTGAAATAAAGTTCAAGCTGTTACAGCAGGTAGACCTTACTGATGTGATGGATTATTCATCATCAGCCTGTAAGAGACCCACTGCAGAGCCATAAGCCTCTTCCCGAAGGAAGGTATGGGCGTAATCACCACGCTACCCCACGACGTATTGGCGATTTCAAACTCTGAGAAATCCACAAACACACATATATACACACATATATTTTTCCCACATACAGTAGTACTACAAGAACACTTCTCAGGTTCAGCTTTCCTCACGATGTTTTCCTTCACCGTCAGCCGATAGTGTTACCAACTTGATGGATATATAATAAAATTTTGGGAGAAGCTAAAGTCTTTTATGTATTTTTATAGAGAGAACCAAAACATATCTTGAAAAAAAAAATCTGTATTATCAACGTTATCTATCGGGTCCAACAATAACTAAAAATGGTCCAGGTGAGCCAAAAAGTATTAAAAAATGTCATAAGAATCGGGTAACTAAATTTATAGGTAAATATTTTTATAGGTTATGTTATATTATTTGAATAAATTAACAAATTATACAGGACCAACAATGAATACTAGCGATCGCACGTGATTTCTATCTATATGAAAATTTATAACAATAAGAATAACCGTCGTTCTATTTAACTACTCATCCATTGCTTAAATCTGTTTTTTTTAACAACCAATATTGTAGTAGTTTATTACTGCCATTGATCATTTAAAAAAAATAACAAGATGGCGGCCGTCTTGTGAAAACTTTCCAGGCAGTTTTTGTGGCAAGTCAGTATTTATGCCCCGTGGTATTATTTCCCCATCCAAGTATATTACGTAAAACACAACCAATATTAGAAAATACAGAGCCAAATAACACAAGATTGTAAATAAAGTATTAAATCCATTACATGACATCCAAGATCCCGACAAAAACTCCCTCTGTTTTATTTATAGGTTTTATAGGCTTTGTTCGTATTAATGTAGATTGGACCTATCGGGAATAACACATTTTTCTGGATGAAGATGTACTCTATGTTTTCTTCTGTACGTTTGTCAACGTGTGTAAAATTTCATAACGATCGGTTGAATGTTCAAGACGTGACAGTATCACGAACAAACTCACGTTCGCATTTATAATATTACTAGTTTCTGCCCGCGACTTCGGCTACGCGGAATAGCTACTTTGGTCTAAAGGTAACACACAGCGGAAACTCTCAAAAGTAAAAACAAACCCGATTTTGTAACACTCTTCATTGTTACTCCACGCCTATTAATCTTAGCGTGATGATATATCGTATATAGCCTCCTTCGACAAATGAGTTATTTAACACTGAAAGAATTTTTCAAATCGGGCCAGTAGTTCCTGAGATTAGCGCGTTCAACGAAATAAACAAAACCTCCAACTTTATAATGTTAGTATAAATTAGTTAGGTTTAGAAATCTGTTCGCTTACGAATAATGCTGACGGTATTTATCATTTTTCCACACTAAATTGTAATAAATATAAACATGTATGTAGACTCAACCATCGAATGTAAATTCACTTTTATCTAAAGATAATATAGTTAAAATCACCCGTAAATAAATTGGAAATGTTGAATAATATCTCTGAACTCCCTGTTGATTTCTCGATTCGATAGAGACCCGTCGAACAGTTTGTTTATTCGCTTCTTGACCAGCTCCAACTGGCCGCAAGCGTGGAGCATGAACATCGGACCGAGAGGCACGAACGATATGTACGTTGTTGAAGAATAAGCCGCATAAAATATCAAACAGGTATACGTGACCACGTAAATTATGATATTATTTTTGTTTTCCTCTATTATATCCGGGTACGTTAACTCGTAGAAAGCGATCAGTTGGAATTCGTCTTGCCTAATAAATTGTGCGATGTAAAGTACTATATTTTTGACTGGAAACATTAGGAAAGCAATGCCGGCTGTTACCAACCACAGTTGGGTAACCCAACGACCTTTCTCTGCATACAAAGCCACCACTTCCGCGTCCTCTGGCGATGATTTTATTTTCTCATAATCTTCTTTCATAGAATCAATTAATTTGATTAATGTCTTCCGATTGAACAGTGACGTATACAACTCAAAGTTAATTGCGAAGTACACAATGCTTAAACAGCCGTTGCGGCACGTTGCGGAGAAATCTCTTCTGCCTAAATCACATTTAATACTGTTGACAAAGAAAATAAACACGATGAAATAAATTGTCTGCTGGATGCCAACGTGAAATAACCATTTTTTATTTCTAGGTGTATACGGATGAGATCCGTTTGCTTTCATAGCAATGAGCGTTATTTTAAATAATTTGTCAAAATTTAAATCCATTTTAGACCCTTGTATACCGTTCCACAGTTTCGTTTGTTAGTGCCTGCTCCCGGATTTCACGCCGCGTTTATATAGTAAAGGCTATTTTTTTAACTTAAGGGGTTGTTAATTTTCAATACAATAACTTCTAGTCGTGATATTAAGGCAATCTAGAATATCTGCGACTGCACTGCACTGTACCGGTTCTGACAAATAATTCCTCAAGTGGGTAAGGAAATTGTAAAATCCTATTCAATTATTTCACAATCAGTAAATTAGATTAAATTTTTTAAGTCAATAAAATATAACGATTTCCCTTCCTTATCGATACATACGAAAGTTTTTGCCAGCAACTTTTATTTTGTTTTTCAAATGTTTAGTTTTAAACTGGTTTTAAGCCAATATAATAAAATGTTGAAGTATTATTATATCTATGTGTGAAGACTTATATTAACAAAACGAGAAGTACGTTGTTAAATCTAGATGATTTAAACAAAATGAATGAGTATCGAAATATTTATAAACCACTATAAGATAATATAATATATCTATACTAATATTATAAAGAGGTAAAGTTTGTGACGTTGTGAGTTTGTGAGTTTGCGACGTTCTGAGTTTGTGACGTTGTAAGGGGTAGTCTCAGGAACTACTGGTCCAATTTGAATAATTCTTTCAGTGTTATATAGCTCATTCATCGAGAATAGTTATAGGCTAAGGCCAGGTATATCATCACGCTAAGACCAATAGGAGCGGAGCACATATGAAAAATGTTCCAAAATCGAGATGTTTCTTTTTTTGAGAGCTTCTGCTGTGTGTCAGAGTTAGCCCAGCGAACAGGCTTGGCGAGCGATGGCCTCCTTCTGCGAGGAGGTCATCTCGCAGAAGGAGAAGGCGGAGAGGGCCCGCGAGGCAGACCCTCAAAGTGGCCGTCTCCGCCAAGGGAGGACAGGCATCATGATATCGTCTAACAAAAATATCGTTCCTTCAGATCTCAAACCGGCTCTTTAATGTAAACGAGATTAAGAGCAGTGGGACGTTATTATCTCCAAAAATATCTCTAAGCAATTTTGTGTAGATAATCTTATGGAAATTTTCTTATCTATATTTAATTATTTGGAAGGCTAACAGCTATAATAAATAATAATTAAAGATTATCAAAGACACATCTAGCCATTTACTAGTCTTTGCGGATAAATAACAAAATACAAGCACTTGTATTTTATTATTGCTTGCAACTGCCATCATTAAATAATTTTCTAATTAAAAACGTTATCGCCTTACTTACGGTAAGTGTTAAGAGGTCAAAATCACCAACAACGCTCATACCGTCGCGGTGAAGGAGCGACTCGCTCGCCCGCTGGTAATTTGTGGAAACGGTTGGTAGCGATAGAGGTTCGCACATAAATGTATACTAATATTATAAAGCTGGAGGATTTGTTTGTTTGTTTGGTTGAACGCGCTAATCTAAGGAACTATTGGTCTGATTTGAAAAATTCTTTCAGTGTTAGATAGCTCAGTTATCGAGGAAGGCTTATATGCTATAATCACGCTATAAAACCAATAGGAGCGGAGCAACAATGAAGAATGTTTCAAAATCATTTTTTTGATGTGATACTACTATAAATGAGGGTAAACCTGATTGTTGGCGTGGCGATACAGGCCGTTGCGTATGTGTGACACGTGGCGAGTAGGAGGCCTCTCTTCATTCACAGACACTTCTGTTTGCACCTTTCACTTTTATTTTCTAACTATATTATGAAACGTTTATAATGCAATTTGTTATTTAAAAGTCACTCACAAAGATGTGCGCAGTAGTAATTTCGTATACGGACTGACTTAAGCACCAGTGAGGGGGTTGGGGGGAGGAATTATGACACTTGATGGATTTAAAGGACGGATAATACCGCTGTGCAATGCAACGCCTCTTAACCATTTTAGCGTAAACAATTATAAAGAGGTAAAGTTTGTGAGGTTGTAGAGGGTAATATCTGGGGAGTCAGAGAAAAATGGTTGAAAGATAACTTTTTTTTTTCGAACTGGCTACGCTATTGACCTAGCAAGGTCTTAACAGCTTCACCGGACTACAATACTACGTCGAACGAAAATGTTTCTTACGAACGCTGCCTTAACTATGAGATGTATATGCTTGAGTTCTAGAGAAAAGTTGTAGCTTGATAATGCCTATTAACGCCCAACGAAGTGGGCACGGGTCGGCTAGTAAGATAATAAAGAACATATTGAGATAGGCGAATCAATTAAATTCAAGATAATCTTAAATTTACTACCAATATAAAGCAATCTATCTTCTATATATATATGCTTAGTCAGATTATAAATTCTGTTAATCTTTTGAATGTAACTAATTTACTAACTTAACGCTACGCTACATTTCCCTGCACGTACACTCCGGGTGGTGCTAAAGGGTAACAAATTTAGGCCGCCTTACTGTTTTCACATAAACTGAACCTCGCAAATACAGTAATCAATCAATCGAAGATAATAAAACATGGATACTCTATTTGGCCTTAGAATTAAATAAATGTAATTAATTATACACTCTTTGATGGTTGTTAAAAATAATTTTACAAAACTGATCAATACGTACAAATATAAGCGCATTCAAACAAACAAAAGACATGCAATCTTTTAAGATTTAAAATATTATTACGGAGCAGAAATACGTTAAACAGGAAGACAAATCTTAAATTATATATAAACTAGTTGTTGCCCGCGGCTCCGCACGCGTTTTTTTAAAATGTATTAAAGAAATGTAAAATTGTATGTAGGTGTATACATTACAGGTATTCTTTTTCAAAAATATTTGTAACTACGACACGCACGCCATCTACTGTAACATATAACGCGTACATTAGATATGTGAATACTAATAGTATATCGAATGGGATGGGATTTATCATCAGCAACATACCTGGAACTTTAACCTACTCTATACCACCCTCTATGCTCACTAACACTATATAAGAACGTAATGAAAATGTTAAGCTATACATTATCGAACAATATGTGTTAAATCTTTTGTTATACAGATATATTATGCCCATATGTCGATATTGTGTTATTCTTATACGTTGCTATAATCACTGAGTTATGCATGCCTCAGATTACATTCAGTGGTCTTGTCATACCGTTTAGTACGGACGTAAAGGACCTTGGTTTAGACATTGATGCCACATTGGATTGGAGAACTCATATTTCCAAGGTTAGTCAGAAAGTGATCGGTACTCTAAAGTCCTTTTATCGCCTGAAAAATTTTCTCCCAGTTAAAACGAAAACCATGCTAGTGCAATCTATAATATTTCCTATAATTGACTATGGGGATGTGTGCTTATATGAACTGAACGCTGACCTTCTTAACAAACTTGACAGATTACTCAACAATTGCATTCGATTTATTTTTAATCTTCGTAAGTATGACCATGTATCGAGCCATCGTTCAGAGCTTAATTGGTTGCCCATACGCCAGCGTCAAGTTTGCGGGCTCTGACAACTCTGTATTCTCTTCTATTTTCTCCCAACACTCCCTCTTACTTAACTCCACATTTTCAGTTTTTATGCTCTAATCATAACCTTAACCTTCGCTCTTCTAATAATCTTATTCTTTGCTGTCCTGTCCATACTTCCGGTCTTGTACATTCCTCTTTCTTTATCCAATCTATTCTCCTATGGAATGCGCTTCCTTATGAAATCAGGATGTCATCTAACCGCTTCAGTTTAACATTTTGAACAGAAACACAAAATAAACTTTAAAAATGTTTGCAATAGAAAGTTACCATGTTACCATACCATATACCAAAGTATATAATACTAACGTTAACACGCAGCTAAAAGGAAAAAAAAACAGCCCGAATTTGAAACATTCCTCTTTGAGGCTCCGCTTTTTATTGGTACTAGCGTGATGATATATAGCCTATATCCTTCCTTAATAAGTGAGCTATCTAACACCGAAATAATTTTTCAAATCGAACCTGTAGTTCCTGAGATCATCGCGTTCAACCAAACAAACAAACAAACTCTTCAGCTTTATTTATTAGTATAGATAGATACACAATGAAAATTTTCATACTCATAATATTTATAAAAATTTAATACTGAGTTCTTCCTCTTAAAAATACTATACAATAATTTTCTTTTATTTCATTAAGTATTCCTTTTATATTCTTTAACATTATGAATTATAGTATCAGAGCTAGCAATGTAATCATCATATACATTGTTTTCTCAAAGTTTCGATCAATTATATAGATTAGGTACTAAGAATACGCTACAAGTCCTTACTTTGCTATGTTTATTTATTTGTTATCTATCACTTTACAGCACATTTAACACACAAGAAAATATAATGATTTATATACATGTACCAATTACAAACTAAGCATTATTACATTTTATATTTGTATATCTTCTTCTATATATAACTGTGTAGTGGGGAAACGGTTAAGAGCATCCTCCTCCTCTGGTTTTCAGCCGATTTCCTTCATAATTTTTTATTTTGTAGCTTCTGACGAGCTTTGACCAATATAAAAATTTGAAAAAGTTTTTTTTTCTCTATGGTGAAATTCGACCACTGGACGTGTACTCGTTTGAGTAAGTGCACTTAGTTTTGACTCTGTGGTATTTAATTAACACTCTTGTGGATATCTGTATTTATGTGTAAGTTAGAAGCGATGTCATAGTTGATAGCGTATTCGAATACCGTGTCGATGGACGTACGTTCGAATCTTTGCGTAATTATGTTTAACTAGCTATGGTACACTAAAATTTATATACGTACGTACATTAAAAATGGTAATATTAAAAAAGAAAACCACGCAGAAATTATTTCCTTTAGAACCTTAGTTTCCAAAGTGGTCCAGGTGGACCTCCAGGGGTCCAAGGGAGACTCGACGGGGGTCTATGTTAGCGTTGGGTTGGGGTTCATAATCCGTAAGCGGGGTCCACGAAAATCTTTCTGCTTTTGATAGTGAAGAACTAAGATGTTGGCTTGACTTCACCTAACAATGTAGACAGATAATATTTTAAGAAGCTCTACAACTGTTACTTGTAAAAACTTGCGCTCAGAACGCAATCAATTAATTAACCAATCAGTTGTCACTTTTTTGGAGTAAAGTTCTTTAGGCGCGACTAGGAGGTAACTGGACGACAATGCGATGGAAGTCCGTTACGGCAATATGGCATCACGTTTCTGTACCATCCCGTTTTTAAATATTTTGGATTTTATCAATAAATAGTTTATAAACGAATCAATCAAAAATTTTTGAACGAAAATAATTAATTATGTATATGAGTGCGCGCGACCGTGCTGCCTTCTGGTTTCGATACAAGTAAGTAACAAATAAAATCAAAGCTTCATTATCTGCAGTATCATTTATCAGCTAATTTGGAACTTAAATAACACAAGAAATATTATTAGCAACTTTTTGTTATAAAGTAAATAAAATATAGAAAAGTACGTAACATTTTTTTTACATAAAAAATATATATTGAATAATAATAAAAACCATACGATTGAATTAATTATGTACATATAGACGCACGACCGTGCTTTCATTATATTACTACAAGGCATCACTATGCCTTGAAGTCCCGAAAAATCGGTCGAACCGTTTTGGAGATAGCACTACGGACGAAGCCACGGTTAACAGCTAGTCTAAACTAAAATACACTAATTTACTTTTTATCATGTCCGCTATCTGCCCGTGAAATTTCCGTCAAAATCGGGCCAGCCGTTATGGAGATTACCCGGAACAAAGAGACAGACAGACCGACAAATATTTTAAAAATTACATTTTTGTTATGAGTAGCGTGTATACTTTCATACCCAATCAGTATTTATTTAAAATTTTGATATTACATACAGACACTTCATTTTTATTATATGTATAGATAAGTGCTAAGAAATGTTTCCACAGACTGTCACAGGTCTTACTAAGCGTGTTCATATGTCTCTCGAGACTTAACAAGGTACCTAAGGGGTTCTTAATGGGTATTTGTCGGCTTTGACTCGACTTTTAAAGGCTTGTGTTGTGATTTTACTTGATCATATTAAGTGTATGTGGTTTTATGTGAATGTAATGTAGATAATTTTATCTATGTTTGTAAAATATTTGTATGAATAGGTATCATGAAAAGATAAACCAGATCGAGTTTCTTGCCGGTTCTTCTCGATGCAACAATCAATGCAAGCGCTGTTACTTCACGTCGGTTTTATATACTTAATAGTCTATACTAATATTATAAAGAGGTAAAGTTTGTGAGTTTGTGACGTTGTAGGGGGTAATCTCACGAACTACTGGTCCGATTTCAAAAATTATTTCAGTGTTATATAGCTTATTTATCAAGGAAGGTTATCCGCTATATATCATGACGCTTTACGTGTTTGATACATTCCCATACGAATCGATAAAGACTCTTCGAAAAATTTGTTTATCTGTCTTTCGATCAGCTCCAACTGGCCGCAAGCGTGAAGCATGAATATCGGACCGAGAGGCACGAACGATATGTACGTTATTGAAGAGTAAGCCGCGTAAAATATTAAACAAATGTACGTGATCACGTATATTACTATATTATTTTTGTTTTCCTCTATTAATCCGGGTAAATTAACTCATAGAAATCGATCAGTTGGAATTCTTCTGGTCTAACAAACTGCGCTATATACAATGCCATATTTTTGACTGGAAATATAATGAAACCGATGCCGGCTGTTGCTAACCACAGTAGGGTAGGTAACCCAGCAACCTTTCTCTGCATATGATTTGGCTTTATTTTTACCATCGGTCGCCTGTCTGACATCAACCCTGCTTGGGATTATTTTGTTATACCATTATATTTATAATAATTAATTAGTATAGTTACGAAGTCTGATGGGATCTTTTAGCCTTACAATTTTTCTATAGCCTTTAGTTTTGGTAGGCTATTTATAGTTTCTGCTTGAGTGGCACCACCGTTCCGGTTAAAAACGAAGTTCTTGCTTGCTATATTGTCATTTTTATGTAATAGAAACCTAACCAACTTTAGACTATTCTGGAGGACTGCATTTTCGGGTTGTTTTTTTTCAGGATTCGTGGTTTCAGAGTTTTCTCAGTACTTCCAAAACTTTTTTGTACTTTTATTTACTGTCCTAAAATAAATAATTTGTATACTTAATACGTGTCCGGCGGAGCGGACTGTTTCCTAAGAACTATGTTCTTTTTTACAACTACAAAAACATATATGGCCTATTTTATAAACTGTATTTGATCTGGAGCTATAAAACTCATAAGCAAAAAAGAAATTGTTCATAAAATAATCAAACTTTAATATTCAATATTTGTTAAATGGTGACATCTATCTTCTATTATTATAATAAAACTGTAACAGGGCCAAATCTGTACATTAAATATTTTAGGCTGTAGGTTTTGTTGTTAAGAATAGCTGAGCATTTAAATTATTCTGTTAGGAAAGTTTTTAATGCAATTAGTCATTATAAAACTGGAACTGTTGAAAATGTTCTTAGAAAAGCTCGGCCAAGAAAACACTCTCCCAGAGAAGATAATCATTCGTGTTGCTAAAAAAGACCCAATTAAAGGCTCCAACCAGATTAAAAATGAAGTTTTTTCGCCTGATGACCCGAGAAACATCTCGTCAACACTGATACGCTGAAGATTACGTGGTAGCTAAGTTGTTTGGAAGAATCTCTCGAAAGGTACCGCTTCTTACCAAGCAACACCGAGAGAAGCGATTATTATTCGCTAAAAAATATCTTAATTGGACGGTACGATAATGGAAAAAGTGTTATTTTCTGATGAAACAAAAATAAATATGGTAAATTCCGATAGAAAGCGCTATGTGAGACGAATATTACAAAGTTACATCTAGAATACTTTTTGTCCCATAAAACGCAAGGAGTTCTTCAGGATAACGAAAGACAAAAATTTGTAGTAAATGTAACTAGACTTTTTTGCAACACCTTAGTACAAGAGCCAGCAACGTTGGAAGAACGAGAATTGTAGAAAAGCTGGTTCTTTTATATGAAGTTGAAGATATATTGTACCCTTCTAAACAGGGTTCAGAATACCTGGTAGCCGGTTAACGTTGTGTTTTTTAATGCACATCACACCTTTACAGGTTATAATTTTGTAAGGTTGGCTTGGGAGTCTCAAGTCTTATGATGTTATTCGACACTCTTTACACCCCAAAATCAGTCAGCTTAGTCCAATTACAAATTTTACAGGAAAGACAATTAAAATGTTGAAAGCATTATATGGTGGACTTGAATACATTAGAATGTATGGTTTTGAGAGGAAATGTTGTATGTTATATGTATTTTGAATTGTTTTCTGTATGAGTAATAATAATGGCTGACATGGTCAAGTCACGGACATTCAATAATAAAGAAGAAATATAACAGCAACAAAAAATGTAACAACGCGTTTTACACTTGTTTTAGATAGTCATATTATGAAATGAGTATTTTAGTGGCCATAAACTACAAAAATTTAATTTGAAAAAGAAAATGGACTTAGCCAGTTTTTCCATTTAACCCTTCATTTGTTTATCCTTATCTCGATTTTATACATATAATATAAAACATATTTATACGTAAACTTGTGTTCTACGCAGCTATATTCAGAGCGATCAAAAATACCAGGTGAAAGGTTAGACACTCGCAGTATTCTAGGATATGACACTTCATAGTCACATTTAAAATATAAAAAAATAATATTAAAACAAATACTAATAAACAACCAAGAAAACCTAAGTTTAAATTTGTTCTGAGACTTCCAAAAGTATACCTACAGCTACAAACGTGTAAATAAAATAATAAACCTAAATGCAATGACCGGTGCCAAAAGCTACAATGGGCGACCCGGAGTTAATAACTTTCCATAGTAAAACGGGCAACGAGCTCTTTTGTTTTGTTCCTGACGTTCCCACGTTCCCTTTCAAATGAAAGTGAAGTCACCCGACGGTCATTGGTACTGTGCTTTAAGATAGACGTGTAGAGGATTGTGTATAATTTTTGTATTTTTCTAGATAATTAGGTCTAATATTAAACGTCTATTTTTTTAATCGATTTAGAACGAGAATCGAATGCAGAGTGTTCTCCAGAAATATTGCTACTGTCTAAACAGTCACCTGGTATAATAACAATAATAAGAAGGAGCATACTATAATTAAAACCTACAACGTATTAATAATATTGAAAAATTAAATCATCTAACATTAAATATTAATAGATGTTTCAAAAAGACAAACAAATAATACATGGAAAATTAATTCATCTATCAATTAACTTATAGAAAAACAAAACAAAATGTCAAATACAATGAGGAATATTGCAATAGAATTTACTGAAAGTTGTTTAAATAATTATATCATGCTATGACACCCTTGCTTTTTTTTATGTCATAGCAGGCAAACGAAGAGTTGGGTCACCTGATGTTAAGTGATCACCACCGTCCATAGGAACTAAGATAAATAAATAAGAAATTCTAACGGTGGTAGAGCTACGCTAAAGCTATTAATGGTTTCAACATGAATGGGTTGGCTCGCCCGGGGTGGTACGACCCTCTCACAGAAAACCGACGTGAAGTAACAGTGCTTGCATTGTTGCGTTTCGTTTGGTCAGTGAGAGGGCCGGAGGCCCGTCTCCCCTCCCCTTACTCATCCTCACCCCCAAGACAGGTTGGCAACGCACTTGCGACTCCCCTGGTATTGCAAGTGTCTATGGACGGTGGTGATCACTTAACACTAGGTAATAACAAAAATGCAATTTTTAAAATTTTTGTCGGTCTGTCTTTCTTTTTGTTCCGGCTAATCTCCAAAACCACTGAACCGATTTTGACGGGAATGTCACTGGCAGGTTGCTGAAATTACTGCGGGTTACTTAGGCTACTCTTAATTAGACTAACTATTAACCGCGGCTTCGTCTGCAATACTATCTCCAAAATAGTTGGACCGACTTTCACGAAACTTTCACCAGCAGATAGCGGAAGTCATAGCAAGTAATTTAGTCTATTTTAATTTAGACTAGCTGGTAACCGTGGCTTCGCCCGCAATACTATCACCAAAACGGTTTGTCCCGTCTTCACGAAATTTGCACAACAGAAATCTGATTTTATAAAAAATAATTCAAGCAATTTTAGTTTATACTAACTGTTAACTGTGGCTTCGCCTGCATTGTTATCTCCAAAGTGGTTCGACCGATCTTCACGAGATTTTCACTGGCAGATAGCTAACTTTATAAAAAGTAATTCAAGTAATTTTAGATTATACCAGCTGTTAACCGTGGCTTCGCCCACAGCGCTTTCTCAAAAACGGTTAGACCTATTTTTACATGATTTTCACTGGAAGATAGTGGACCTTATAAAAAGTAATTTAATTTAGACTAGCTTTTAACCGTGGCTTTGCCCACTGTCCAACATTTCTTTTGTAGTTCAGTGAAGCTGTGGTGTCCTGTGCGCTAGGCGAATAACGTAGTCAGTTTGAGAAAAAAAAAACATTTCTTCTTATACTACAATGGTGTCAAACAAGCATGTGGGCCGGCTGATGTTAAGTAACTGCTTGCTGGTAACTACCGCAACCTAAAATTAAAGTGATATAAGCACCTTATAATACTTTCATATACATCTAGTAAAAAGTTATATTGGCACTACAAACAGAAACTTTTTTTTTTCACTTTTTTTTAAATTGAAGAGCAGCATAATTACTGATATGTCTATATCGATTATATCACACAGTGTTGAAGTCTTTGGATTAGAAAATCTTACTGAGAAAAAAATTCTCTCAAATTTTGAGCCCTTACTTTTAATCCTTAAAAGATGTATTTCAAATCCCTTTTTTTAATTTCTATAACTATTCAAGCTATCATAGTAATAAATGGTAACTATGCTGGTTATTTGTAATATTTTTTTTTTCTTTCTTCTTACCTGCAGACTCTCCGTCCGCACCATTTTTTTGCTATCGTTTTATTTAATATGTAAGTTAAAAATCGTAAAAATGTGGAACACTTCACGATTTTGCGTGTCATCCTTGCGCAGGGGCTATGCTAATCTTCTCTGTTCATTCCAATTTTAGTATATGTACTGCCATTTGTCAGAAAATAATCAAACTTTAATATTAAATATTTGTTAAATGATGACGATACGATTACGATAAAAATGTAAGGGACTTTATTTGTAGAGCGTTTGATATCCTACAAAAAACGTACATTAAATTTGCCGCTAAATCATTTTTTTTCTATTGAACTAAGGAAAAAATCGAAAACTGTAATTCAAAGGACCTCACTATTTAAATTAAGAGCTCTTTTTGATGAGAATTCTTTAAAGGTGTCTACCAACCAATTTTCAGTATGACTATAAAAAAAATCCCATTTTTTTGTCTCACCCTAATGTACGTATTAAAATAACATGCTGCAAATTATTAAATGACGTACGTAATTTATCTGATAACCAACATTATTTGCAGTTTATACGTAACAAAGATGCATTGTCCTGTTGCGTGTTCAAACAAACAGACAGGCAGACGAATAGACAGACAGACATTTCTAAAAATGATTGAAATGTATTTTATTACTTATTCTTAGACACATACAAAATTAATTTTTTTATCAAAATCTAAAACGTACAGGCACGTTAGATTTATATTATTATACGTATAGATACTGTTCCTATAAGTAAAATTGTAATGATCGATTATCAAAACTTGTAAAGAAATTAGTGCTGTTCTAATAAGGCCCTTGAGGTGGTTAAAGTTAAAAGGTTCATCCATAACCATCATAATCAAACACAACATAATCCATCCATAAGTTATACTGAACGTACTCATGCTTTCTCTACAACAATATTTTTTTTACAATAACTCACAAATAGAACTCATCCTATAGAACCAGCAATGTTGGAGTTCTGGTTGCTTTTTTAATTATTGTCAGCGTGTATTCCCATAATGCTGTATGAAATGATACAATAGAAAAACATATGTTATTAACAATGTTGTATTGTAATTTGGATTTTTAATCAGTTATTCTTAAGCGATATAGAATATTATTCCACGTTTTTTAATTAAAACAAAATAGCGATTTTCAAAATGGATTCTCTCTTTTTATTCAAAAACCGTCGTAGGAATATTTGCCCTTGTTTTCAGTATCTCTTTCTAATTTGAGGATAAAATATTAAATAAAATAAGTTATTATTGTGAATTATTTTATTAATCCAGTGTGTTGTAATTGAGTAACAGATTAGGTTTTATCTTTAGAACGAGTCCGTGATGAGTGATTAGTGGTTGAGTGGTGAAGGCATAAATCGTAACAATCAAACTCACTTTTACATTTAATATATTAGTAATGAACAGCATAAAAACCTTCTACATTTAAAAATAAGGTATGGTGACTCTAGTGATGATAGGTAAAGACGTTTTGAAATAATTTAATTTAAATAATGTGTATACCAAAATCCATTTGTGCATATTTAGATAAATAAAATACACAGGAAACTCTCATTGGAAACTGTCAAAATGTTTACATTAGTCAGAAACATAATGGATAACATCTGCCGGTAATGGTTCAGTTGAACATCGCGTTCATCAGGCTGAAGATAGCATACGACTGCTGGAACAGCTGAAATTACAACATTATTTAATCAATCAATCAAGAAATCGTGGTGGTCAAGTGGACTGACCGGTGGTTATTTTTGACCGCGCAGCATTCCGACCATAAGCAGTTACGTAACGATTAACTTTGAAAAGCGCCCCTTTAAAATTGTTCATTGAACCTAGGCGCGATTTTTTTACGTTTAAAAGTATTGTTCCCATACTTAAAAAAGTTTTAAAACAAACTTTAACGAAAGTTATTTATTAGTATTTGTTTTGATATTATTATTTTATATGTTAAATGTGACCATGAAGTGTCATATCCAAGAATAGGGGTTCCTAAACTTTTAAGATAATGGAACACCAACCAAATACCTTTTATTTTATGGAACCCCATATCAACAAATGATGACGCAGTTAGTAGGTTCATCCGTCGGGCCATGGACGCTCCGGCGCGGCATATTGTAGATTATAACCCATTGTTGCGTTTCGTTCGGTCAGTGAGAGCGCCGGAGGACCACCTCCCTTCGCCTCTCCTCTTCCCCCCTCACTCACTTTCCCCCAAACACAGGCTGGCACCGCACTTTCGACTCCTCCGGTGTTGTTAGTGTCCATGGACGGTGGTGATCACTTAATATCAGGTGACCCACAAGTTCATTTGCCAGTTATGACATAAAAAAAATAATTGAAGATTCGCCTGTCTTCCCTTGGACGACAGTATTCAATACAATTATTTTGGGTAAAGAAATTGGTGCAGGTGTGGTGGCGGAATCTAACACAGGTTTTATTTCCACCATTATAATAGATGTATCTATATGAATAAATACTTACGTCAGTGAGTGTGTCAAGGCAGACCGTACGAAACATTGTACATATTGCAATGGGCCGAAGGGCTCGTGTTAGAAGTATAAGTATTGTAGTACGCGAACTGCGATCGTACTGGCGCTCCCAACCGCATGCGTATATCGCCTGACGGATGTCCTCACCCTATAAAATTGTTTCCTATATATTACTCTGAGATACCGATGTTGATCGAATCTTGAACTACATGTAAATTTAGTTGATAGACATAGGTTCGGATTCTTGCAACTTAGTCTGAACTTTCGGTGAAGGAAACCATATTGACGAAAACATATTATGGTGGTCGGGCTTTCTCTAAGTCTGCCTGGCTAGCTACCACCCCACAAATTGAAAAAGTGTCGCTAAGTAGCTGCCCTTGAGAGCTGGATCCCTGTAGTTTTGAGGATTTTACCACCTAAGACTACATCGTCGTTAAAGCATTAAGTCTAAGGAGGCACGTCGCCTCTTTATGTGTTTCCTACCGATTGTATTTCAAGAAATTGTTCAATATGAGCATCCTGCTAAGGTTTTCCAAGGGACCACAGTCTGAAATTCTTTTAGAGGAAAGTAAAGGGGCTTTAGAAAGGTCGGCAACCCCATGTGACAACTCTGGTGTTACAATTGTCCATAGGTTGCGATTACTGCTTAGCATCAGGCGGCTCGCCTGTTTGTTTGCTACCATCGTGGTATAAAAAAAAGAAAATTTAGCATATTATGGTCAAAACGTCAAGTCTATAGAATGTAAAAAAAATAATTTGACTGTAGAAGGCGTTACTTTGCGGGAATCCATCATTGAATGTTATAGTGGATGCTACTTAGCCCGCCCTTCAAGAAATTGTTCAATATGAGCATCCTGCTAAGGTTTTCCAAGGGACCACAGTCTGAAATTCTTTTAGAGGAAAGTAAAGGGGCTTTAGAAAGGTCGGCAACCCCATGTGACAACTCTGGTGTTACAATTGTCCATAGGTTGCGATTACTGCTTAGCATCAGGGGGCCCGCCTGTTTGTTTGCTACCATCGTGGTATAAAAAAAAAGAAAATTTAGCATCAGATGAGATTATGGTCAAAACGCCAAGTCTATACAGTGTAAAAAAATAATTTGACTGTAGAAGGCGTTACTTTGCGGGAATCCATCATTGAATATTATAGTGGATGCTACTTAGCCCACCCGCCCGCTCGCATCGAAAGAGCCAACATCGATTTGAAGATGCTCCGTGAAGGAGCGAAACACGTTTAGACGTAGTGGTGGTCAATCTATTCCAGGCGGAAGTGCAAAGTAGCGTCCACTATAATATTTAATAAAAAAATAAAGCTACCACGACAAGTCAGTTCGACTTTCCGCATTTTCCAAGGTCAAGATATCATTGCATAGACCTATTATTGGCTCAAACCTTCTTTAAACTTCGTTAGACGATGATTCCATATTTCATGCTTAGGCGGATCAGTAACAGATTTATTTAGTGAATAATTTTAGGTTTTATATTAAGGTCCCAAAGCATATTATCGAATAATAAATTCATGATTCAAAATGAAGTAGGTTTCGAGTTCTAAAAGGTAATATAGAGTGGATAATTACGTGAAGTATGGAAATCTCACCCCTCTTTTTATATTTGCTACGAACGCGTGTACTAACGATGAAAATGATGAACGTCCAGCAAATCGGTAACATGTTTTGGGACTTTTTTGTAAAATATAACATTATAACCTAAAAACTATTACTGGTTTTGCTAAGTCTGAAACATGGGAGTACCAGTTTATTAAAGATTTTAGTATTTAGATCATTCGGGTCTTTTACAAAATGCAGTTTTTCAAAAAGTTTACGGACATACAATGGAACAATCACAAGAAAGAAAGAATGAATCAAATAGGTGCAGCCGATCCGCTTATATACATTTAGTAATTGATTTATATTTATATAGATAGTAAGATTAATCAGATCCGAGTCTACTGTTGATTATTTTCAATGACTGGGTTGTTTAAAAAAAAAGGAAAAAAGTAATTTTGATTATGAATCTTAACAGATCTAAATAGATCAGTGGCGATCTGGAGTGTGCACTGTCTGAAAGTTGTTCTTGAGGAATCTATTATGAAAATTTGCATTTGCCGGCGGATTCGCTCGCATTAATATAGATTTCACCTATCTCTCAGGAACAGTACTTTTATTCTAGTAGGTAGTAAGTAGTACACCTAAGAGTACACTTTGTCCTTTATATACCCTGGATAATGCAATTTGTGTTAGCAATACAGTAGAGCCTCAGTAATCCATCACTACAGTAGTCCGATACGTCCAATAATCTGGCACCATACTCTCACGCTCCCATCACCCTCTCCCTACTTTCGTCCCGTGCTTATGCATCAATATCATAACCTCCAAAGATTCTATACAGTCTTCCTATAATATCCAATAATCCGAACAGTCCAATAATCTGACGCTCCCTGGTTTTCAAGTGACGGATTAGTGAAACTCTACTGTATATATAATGATGATTGAGTAATTTAGGCGTGAAAGCGCAATGAACAAACAAAATCTCAATTGCAATTATAATATTAGTAAGGAAGTGTGTAGAATGATGTGACATACCTTCTCCATGAGCGCGTCGCTGCAGTAACACGGTGTAACAGTTATCACTATACTACCCACGATAAACATCAGGAATTCTAAGCTTACTACACCTTCTTTTAAAGCCTGAAAGGCAAAGTTTAATATTCTTTCAGGTTTCTTATGTGGATAAAGAAAAAATTAGTAATAATATTTAATAGTAGCGGAACATCAATTCGATCTGGATTCTGTTTCGATATGGTCAAACGGGTCTTACTTAACTAAGATGTATAGAATATAGAATAATCAGGGATGTAAGTCTGTAGCGTTATAATATTTCTATAGATGTTAAGAATGTACCTCGACGACCCCAAAGGTGGTTACAGGCAGAATAATTGCTGTCGCCTTCAAAATAAGCTCGTATGCTATTCCGAAGCACGCCTGAATGTCATCGACAAACCTGAAATAAAGTTCAAGCTGTTACAATAGCGAACCCGATAGGGAGACGTAGCAACGAATTTTATTATATGATAAATATTTAAAAAAAAGTATTGACAGTTGCTAGTGACCTAAAGTTAGTATTTTAATGACAGAGAATTAAAAAAATATCTATATTATCAGCGACATAACTAAAAACCATTCAAACCATAAAAATCAATAAAGCTGCTTAGGATAGCAAAAATTACAAACTAGATGTAACATAAACGTTTTAAATGGATATATTATTAGTCTAATTACCGAGATAAAAATATGAACAAATTATACAGGACCGTGAATAATTAATACAGTAAAACCTCCATAAGACAAACCTCGATAAGGTAAAAAAATAATCTGTTCCCTTCCCCTCAGAGCCTAAACTCTATATTACTTCAAATACGCAACCTCTATAACTTAAACTAATGATTCCAGTATTAACCCTCACTTACTTAAATATTTTGTTACGATGATCTCTGTAACATAAACTGTCTGCCAATGAGTCAGTTCGTATGAATATACAAAACAAATAGTTCCTCGAAACTTATTGGTTGCATGTGTTTACAGGTTAAATTGTTACCACAAACAATAGGTATACAATCACCTATTATTTGAAATCCCTAAAAGCTGTATTTGCGGTGGTTAGGACAGCTGCTTACTTGGATCATTAGTCATTGATCACTGTCCAGGAAACTGTGTTGTGTGTTAAAACTTTTTACTTAAGTAAAATGAGATCAAAACGAAAATTAACAAACATTAACATCGCTGATAAATTAAAAGCGGTGAAAAGTGGGTTAAAAAGGAAAGATATTGCCGCTCAGTTTGGAATACACGAAAGTACATTATCACTTATAATTAAAAAAGAAGCTGAACTCTTGAATAAACGAGAGTCTGGAGAAAGTCTTTTATGTAAAATATGAAAAATTGCTGAATTCCCTATTTTGGAGCAATGTTTATTTACATGATTTAAACAGTGTCCAAATCAAAACATCAATGTTACAGACGCATAACGAAAGAAAAAGCTGAAGAGTACACCAATTCGCTGAAAATTCATAATTTTAAAGCTAGCAATGCAGACATTAACCAGAGTTAGAAAACTTCGACAAACGGCATGACTTCACCTTTAAGAAAGTGTGCGGCAAAAGTTCGAGTGTAACCCTTGATAAGTTAAAAACTATATAACTGAAAATATTTTGAGTTTCCCTTGGATCAGCTATGCTATCCAGACTAGATATTTTGATCACTATAATACCTATGTTCAGGATTTATCCTCTCTAAACAAGACTGATTTGTTTGCATCGTGGAACTCAAACTGGTATTCATCCAGCCAAATTAATGGCAAATCATATGCTTCCGTATATATTCAGGATAACATTCTGGGTAAACCATGGCTTTATAAGTGTCGTAACTGTTACAAGCCTGCTGCGTCTACTATCTGTAGACTGACGATCTATCTGTAGAGGTGTGCTCTCCAGGGCATCTTGCAGAGCTCAGAATCAGGAACAACTTAATATGTAAACGTGGATTGGATGAAGGTACTCTAGAACACATTTTTTTTCAATTTTCTTTTGTATTGTATGATATTTTACTTAACAATATACTACGTTCGTCAGATTTTAACAAAAGCACAAAGGTGTGTATTTTCTCCTTTTCCCAAAACTCTGGCTAATTTCATAGGTTTTAGCAAAATTAAACTTTAAGGTAACGCAATAACTAACAGTAATTATTATCTATACTCTATACTAATATATAAAGCTGAAGAGTCTGTTTGCTTGTCTACTGGTCTGATTTGAAAAATTCTTTCGGTGTTAGATAGCTCATTTATCAAGGAAGCTATAGGCTATATATCATGCTAACATCAATAAGAGCGGAGCACTAAAGAAGAATGTTTCAAAATCAGGCTGTTTTTTCCTTGTATTAACGTTAGTATTATATACGTTGCCACGGTAACGTGGTATGTTTTTATCGCAAACATTTCTAAAGTTTATTTTATGTTCCTATTCAAAAAGTTTAAACTACGTTAGTTTTGTTCCCAATTTTTGATTTTTAATCTATTACATATTATAAAAATAAAGTGTGTGTATTTAATATTAAAATAACAACTTTTTTTCCATATGTATGCCGACGATCTAAAACTGTACCAAGTTATAGAGTCTCTGGAAGATACTCTAACATTGCAAATGCAAATCAATAATGTTGCTAAGTGGTGTAAACATAACAACATGCTAATAAATAGTAATAAATGTTATTACATGAACTTTTGGAAAAAAAATCCTGTCGAAACTGATTACTATATTGAAAATGTTCCATTAAATAAAGTATCGCGTATTCGGAACTTGGGTGTGATTACCGATAGTAATTTAAGTTTTCGCTCTCATATTGATAACATAATACGTAGAACTGCTCGTCTATTCGGTTTTATTTCCAGACAACTCCGATCACTTGGATACCTTGAGGTTACTATACCTGTATATAATAGCGTCATTCGAAGTATTGTGGAGTACGGTAGCAAAGTGTGGAATCCGTGCTATGATGATTATCGTGAACAGACATACAGGCAGACGTGGCAGAGGACTTTGTTTTACACTATGTAGTGATGAACTGTTACCCGTACATTCGTCTGTGTGAAATTTATCAAAAATATGTTGCTTACTGTAAACATGCGCGTAAGACGTGCACGGTACTGAATATAGAAGAATAAATATAATTTAAAGTCATGTGTTCGTATGTAATTTGAATTATATTATCTTTTTGGTCAATTAGGTGGCCATTTTTTTATTTACCGGGCTTGCGTATACATAACTCAGCGATTATAGCAACTTACAATAATAAGTTAAATATATCGACAATATGGGGATATTATATCTACATAATAAAAGATTTGACTTAATCTATAGCTAAAAATTGCCATTACTTTCTTATACAGTGTAAGTGAGTACTGAGGGTGCTATATATTAGGATACATTTCCAGCTATGTTGCTGATGGTAAATCCTATCCCATTTGTCACACTGTTAGTATGCACATATCAAATGTATATGCTACAGAAGATGGCGTGCGTGTCGTAGTTACAAATGGTTTTGAAAGAACATTTCTGTAATGTATACACCTATTTACAATTTGACATTTATCAAATATATTTTTAAAAAACGCGTGCGGAGCCGCGGGCTACAGTTAGTGTAAATATATATTTATTTAAGGCATGATATCTGTAAGTGTTGTATTTGTCTTTGTGTATTTCAGTGGCCTAATCTGGAAGAATTAAATTATCTAATAAAAATTTAATACTACCTATAAAGTGACTCTTCCATGACTGACTTGACACTGGTAGAATTCGTATCTATTAAACTCTAATATTAAAAAGTTGAAGTTGAAGTTAGTGAGTTTAGTTGTTCGGAGTAATCTCTGGTACTACTTATCCAATTTTGAAAATTCTTTCGCTTTTAGAAAAGTATATTAGACTCCTTTTTTTCTACATATATATTCAATAATTGATCACAATAAATGTAATTAAAATTAGCAAAATTCTATAATATGACGTACGCTGCTTAAACAGTTTGAAATAAAAGAACAAATTCTATGGGAAAAATATTCTATGACGTACGCTGCTTAAACAGTTTGAAATAAAAGAATAAATTCTATGGGAAAAATATTCATTACTTTTACAAAGAATTCCGCAACACCATATATATATAAGTTTAATATCTCAGCAAACAAGATGATGGGCTGGCTATGTGTCAAAAGTAAAATAAATTTGACAAGATTAAGTTTGGATGCAGATTTCACGTATATCTCAGCAGGGAGGTAGGGTTTTACAGCCTGACTGGGTCGCAACCACCATGTATATGGCGAAAAAGCCCGTCATAGTGATTCGCTTCTGCGGGTCGCGTTTCGGGATCAGCCTGTGCATATCCAGCTTTTCGTAGGCCGGCATGACAGCGGCGACCGGCGATGGATAGTGTGTCACTCGGTGGTCGCTATTGTTTTTGGATTGTACTGAAATTTTTATAGAACAAACAACCAAATTGGACCCGATTGGTGATGCTGCAAATGGATGCTAGGCTTATTTTAAAAGATTACTCACATACCAACTGAGAATAGTGAGTTCCTGAATAGTTTGGATTCACAATTGAGAATGCAGGTGTCGCAGTGATCGGGTATTAGGTTTTTAAGATTTTTTGTAACCTACTTGGTGCAGACAAAGTTGCACGAATCAGCTAGTAAAAAACAAAATCTGCTATATGATAGATTAAGATTACTATATACTCCAACTGTATATTTTATACAATATTGGACCCTTCATTCTATTTAGCTACATTGTCATAATTTGTTTTACCTATATTTGACTAACTTATACTTCAATAAATAAATAAGCTTTTTTATTATTTCTCATTTCCATGCAATTTTACAAATTATAACAGTTATTTATCTTAAAGTTACCTGTAAATAAATTGCAAATGTCGAATAATATCTTTTAATTCACTGTTGACTTCTCGAATCGATAACGCCCCGTCGAACAGTTTGTTTATTCGCTTCTTGATCAGCTCCAACTGGCCGCAAGCGTGAAGCATGAATATCGGACCGAGAGGCACGAACGATATGTACGTTGTTGAAGAGTAAGCCGCGTAAGATATCAAACATGCATACGTGACCACGTAAATTATGATATTATTTTTGTTTTCCTCTATTATATCCGGGTACGTTAACTCGTAGAAAGCGATCAGTTGGAATTCGTCTTGCCTAATAAATTGTGCCATGTAAAGTACTATATTTTTGACTGGAAACATTAGGAAAGCAATGCCGGCTGTCACCAACCACAGTTGGGTAACCCAACGACCTTTCTCTGCATACAAAGCCACCACTTCCGCGTCCTCTGGCGATGATTTTATTTTCTCATAATCTTCTTTCATAGAAACTATTATTTTGTTTAACGTCTTTCGATAAAGAACTATCGTATACAATTGAAAGTTAATATCGAAAAACACAACGCTTAAGCAGCCGTTCCGACATGTTGCGGAGAAATCTCTTCTACCTAATTCACATTTAATACTGTAGAGAAAAAAAATAAACACGATCAAATAAATTATCTGTTGGATGCCAACGTGAATTAACCATTTTTTATTTCTACGTGTATACGGATGAGATCCGTTTGCTTTCATAGCGTAGAGCGTTATTTTAAATAATTTGTCAAAATTTAAATCCATTTTAGACCCTTGTATACCGTTCCACAGTTTCGTTTGTTAGTGCCTGCCCCCGGATTTCACGCCGCGTTTATATAGTAAACGCTATTTTTTTAACTTAAGGGGTTGTTCCTTTTCAATACAGTAACTTCTAGTCTTGACATTAAGGCAATCTAGACTATCTTGGTTTTTATGGTGGTATTTATGGTGGTAGAGCCACGCTGAAGCTATTACTGGTTTCAGCATGAATGGGTCGGCTCGTCCGGGGTAGTACCACCCTCTCATAGAAAACCGACGTGAAGTAACAGTGCTTGCATTGTTGCGTTTCGTTCGGTCAGTGAGAGCAATTATTTCACAATCAGTAAATTAGATTAAATTTTTTAAGTCAGAAAAATATAACGATTTCGCTTCCTTATCGATACATACGGAAGTTTTTAGCAGCAAATTCTATGTTGTTTTTCAAATGTTTAGTTTTAAACTGGTTTTAAGCGATATAATAAAATGTTAAAGTATTATTTAATCTATGTGTGAAGACTTAGATTAAGAAAACGGGGAAGTACGTTGTTTGAAGTACGTAGATGATATAAACAAGATTAATGAGTATCGAAATATTTATAAACCAAGATTAGAAGTAATCATCTGCAACAACTATTATAAGATAATAAAGAACATGTTGAGATAGGCAAATCTTAAATTCACTGCCAATATAAAGCAATCTCACCTCCCCTCCCCTCTCCTCCTCTCCCTCCCCTAATCCTTTCCCCACATAGGGTGGCAACGCGCTTGCAACTCCTCTGGTGTTGTTGGTGTCCATGGACGGTGGTAATCACTTAACAACAGGTGACCCACCTCTTCGTTTATCACTTATAAGATAAAAAAAAATCTATTTCCTATCTATATATGCTTAGTTGGATTATAAATACTGTGATTTTTTTAAATGTAATTAATTTACTCACTTAACGCTACGCTACATTTCCCTGCACGTACACTCCGGGTGGTGCTAAAGGGTAACAAATTTAGGCCGCCTTACTGTTCCACATAAACTGAACCTCGCAGCGACAAATACAGTAATCAATCAATCGAAGATAATAAAACATAGATAGTCTATTTGGCCATAGACTTAAAAAAATGAAAATTAATTATACACTTTTTGATGGTTGTTTAAAAATAATTTTACTAAACTAATCAATACAAATATAAGCGTATTCAAACAAACAAAGGACAGCCAATCTTTTAAGATTTAAAATATTATTACGGAGCAGGAAAACGTTAAACAGGAAGACAAATCTTAAATTATATATAAATACAAAATGAAAATTTTCATACTCATAATATTTATAAAAATTAAATAATGAGTTCTTCCTCTTAAAAATACTATACAACAATTTTCTTTTATTTCATTATGTATTCCTTTTATATTCTTTAATATTATGAATTATAGTATCAGAGCTAGCAATGTAATCATCATATACATTGTTTCGTCAAAGTTTCGATCGATGATATAGATTAGGTACTAAGAATACGCTACAAGTTACTTTTGCTATGTTTATTTATTTGTTATCTATCACTTTATAGTACATTTAACACACAAGAAAATATAACGATTCATATACTATACATTTGCCAATTACAAACTAATCATTATAACATTTTATATTTGTATATCTTCTTCTATATATAACTGTGTAGTGGGGAAACGGTTAAGAGCATCCTCCTTCTCCGATATTCTTCATTCTTTTTTATTTTGTAGCTTTTGACGAGCTTTAATCAATATACAAATTTGAAAAAGTTTTTTTTTCTCTATGGTGAAATTCGACCACTGGACGAGCACTCGTTTAAGTAAGTGCACTTAGTTTTGACTCTGTGGTGTTTAATTAACACTCTTGTAGACATCTGTATTTATGTGTAAGTTGGAAGCGATGTTATGGTTGATAGCGTATTCGGATACCGCGTCGATGGGCGTAGGTTCGAATCTTTGCGTAATTATGTTTAACTGACTAAGATACACTAAAATTTCTATACATATATACGTACAGTACAAATGGTAATATTAAAAGCGAAAACCACGCAGAAATTATTTCCTTTAGAACTTTAGTTTCCAAAGTGGCCTAGGTAGACCTCCAGGGGTCTACGTTAGTGTTAAAAAAATGGGGGTTCACAATCCGTAAGCGTATCAATTACGTATTTTCCGTCCACGAAAATCTTTCTGCTTTTGATAGCGAAGAACTAAGATGTTGGCTTGACTATCAATGTAGGCAGATAATATTTTAAGAAGCTCAACAACTGTTACTTGTAAAAACTTATGCTCACAACGCAATCAATTAATTAACCAATCAATTCTCACTTTTTTGGAGTTAACTTCTTTAAGCGAGACTAGGAGGTAACTGGACGACAATGCGACGGAAGTCCTTTACGGCAATATGGCGTCACGTTTCTGTACCACACCGTTGTTAAATATTTTTGATTTTGTCAATAAATAGTTTATAAACAAATCAATTAAAATTTTTTAAATTAAATAAAAATTAATAAATAATATCAAATTACATAATAATAAAAATACAATAGAATTAATTATATATATGAGGGCGCGCGACCGTGCTGCCATCTGGTTTCGATGCAAGTAAGTAACAAATTAAATCAAACCTTCAACTCCTCCTCTCCCTCCCCTAATCCTTTCCCCCCATAGGGTGGCAACGCACTTGCAACTCCTCTGGTGTTGTTGGTGTCCATGGACGGTGGTGATCACTTAACAGCAGGTGACCCACCTGTTCGTTTGCCACTTATAACATAAAAAAAAAATCTATTTCCTATCTATATATGCTTAGTTGGATTATAAATTCTGTGATTTTTTTTAATGTAATTAATTTACTCGAACTAACAAGATTGTCTAAGGATCTAGGGAGGCATTGTGGTGCAATGTCCTACCTTGAAATCACAATGCCCTACCTAAAAAATACCATAAACTAAGATAAATTATTATAATTAAATTGTTTGTTCATAGTTTGAAATAAAAAAAATTGTAGCGATAGGTATCTAAACTTTTCCGAACATAC
>MU160109.1:71188-84106 GCA_015888305.1 Antheraea pernyi | reverse complement strand
GTGAGCCGACCCATTCATGCTGAAACTAGTAATGGCTTCAGCGTGGTCCTACCACCTACAGAACTGGTTGGTGTGATTACCGAAAAAAGGGCGAACTATGATTCAAGCCACTTTCTCATGTAAATAATATCTAAATATGCTAATGCAGCTTATAGGAATAAAGGGTTTGACAATACCTGCGTTTACTGCTAGCTACTACGAAAATAGGACCCTAAGCATCAGTCTTAGACCATATTGTCATTTAGCATTATATGATATCGTCATCAAAAGTAATAAAGAAAAGTTTCACTTAATTAAATGTATGGAATAAGATATAGTTGAATTATATTCTGGAATTAACCACCACAGAAACACCTTTAATAAATAACCAGGTACAGTCAATTACAATTAATCTATAAAATAAATTTTGTTAATAAAATTAAACTATTTAAAATTAATATGGATGGTATAACGCGAACTGTCCCATCAGGAACGGCTTGTACCTGAAATTATCAACATTTATTACAATGAGTTATGATGGCAGAGTGGACATAGTATTATTGAGCTGGTATACTGTCTACACTTAAGAATCTTTAAGAAATAACAGCTAAGAAGCAAAGAAGAAGCTAAAAAGCTCAGTGAAATCTGTTTCGACCATGTTAGACTTCATTTTTTCTTAAAAACAGATGAAGCGCTTTAAGTCAGTTCTAAAGGTATGGATAAGTTGAGCAATTATATTGCTATTTGATCGTTGTAGAAAATATAACATTATTGTAACAAAAATACGTTTAAAAAAAGGTTGTAGTTAATGCAGTTTTTATAATAATTTCAATACAGACGGAATAAAAGCATAATGCACTATATTAATTATCATAAAAACGAATTAAGTTGAGTTACCGAAATAAGTATTTTTTTAAATTAAAGCATCAACTTATTTCTTCTACTTCACTTTGTTAAATGTCTTTCGAGACTATGTTTTTCACACGTATAAATCAAAATAAATAATAGTATAAAAAAACTAAAAAAACACGCTTTCATAAAAGATACAACTAAAAAACAGAAAATAAAATTTAATAAATTTGGATTAAGAATAGTGTAAATTAGAAATAAATGTATATTGTTGTAAAAAGTGACAAAACTATTATTTATTTTCATTTTTTAGTTAAATGTTTTTAACTTTTTTTTCGGATTATTGCATTGTCATCGATCTTTGACAGGTGTGCAAAGTTTGAATTAAATCTGATCGTTCAAAGTAGGACAAAATCGATCTCAAAGGGGTCGGTTACAAACATACATACATACAGGTGAAGCAAATAAAAGTGTGATAAATAGAACAACGTTAATTTATTTTCATATTGACTGGCTGTTGAATTAGACGTATTCTTCTCGCAACGTTACTTGACCGATGGAAACACGAAAAACGCAAATTTTAAGGTAAACCTTTTATAGATTAAAGGAGTGGTTTATGAGATCGTAGAGTTGTAACTTTTCATAAACAGGTTAATGATCTCGCAAATAAATTAAATCTCACAGGTCAATATGGTGTGACTAGAATGGATAAGATTAAGAACGAATATATAAGAGGAAGTTTGATAGCACCAGTGACAAAGAAGTTGAGGAGTAATAGGTTAGTATGGTATGGGCATGTCATGAGGAGGGATGAAGACCATGTAAATAGAAAAGTTTTGGGTATGATGGTCGATGGATATAGGAGTAGAGGAAACCGAAAAAGGTGTGGATGGATTGTGTGAAAAATGATATGTGTGTAAAAGGTGAGAATACTGAGATAACATCTGATAGGTGAGAGTGGAGAAGGATAACATGTTATGCCTAGGTGGGATAAGGGTAAGAAGATGGCGATAATGTTAATGACCTCGCAAAGAAACTTCGTCTTTTGGACTCGTATTTCAAATTGGATAATGTAGGTGTTAAAGAAAATTGTATGCTCCTTACCTTTGGTATAGAGACGTTCAAAGAGTGAGCTTTTATAATATGTCGGTAGTAATGTGCGGAAGTACGAGGTCTCCTCGTACGGTCTGATGATGCGAAATCAACCTCGTACAGTCCGAATTTGACCCTTGAATAAAATATACAAGCATTATCAGTGCAAACACAAAACGTACAGATGCTGTTGTCAATCTATATCATTACGTAGTATAAAACAAAGTCCCCTACCGCGTCTGTCTGTCTGTCTGTTCGCGATAAACTCAAAAACTACTGAACGAATCTTTATGAGGTTTTCACCGGCGGATAAAGTGATGCACGAGGAACGTTTTGGTGTATAATTTGTCCAGGTTTTTTTTTTAACTCAGGACGGGGCAACGTCTGCCTGGCACGCTAGTCTATACTATAATATTATAAAGAGGTAAAGTTTGTGAGTTTGTGACGTTGTGACGTTGTAAGGGGTAATCTCAGGAACTACTAAACAGATTTTGAAAATTCTATTATCAATAGAAAGCCACATTATTTGTGAGTGTCATAGGCTATATATCATCACGCTAAGATCAATAGGAGCGGAGCCCCAATGAAGAATGTTTCAAAAGCGGCTTTTTTATCGTTTTCAGAGCGTCCGCTGCGTATTAACGTTAGCCCCAAGTAACAATTCCACGCGGACAAAGTCACGGGTAGAAGTTAGTTGAACTATAAATGTTTGTGTGTAGTCAGTGGTGGTAGGAAAATAGAAAAATGAATGTATTTTACAAGGAAAAGAATGTTATCTATACAATTTCATTAATGAAAGTAATATAATCGAAACATAATTTTCCTTAATTTCTTATATTTTTAACTTTATAAATTACATGGAGACAAAAATTTAAAAAAACAATTATTTTTGAAAGGAGTATTTCCTTACGCGTTAAACGTAACATAGGTATGTTTTTGTGTGTATATGTAAGTATGTATAAGTGTCTGTTTGGGTTTAGTAGTGTAGCAAAATGAGTAAATGTATAGTTAAGTATTTATACAACGGGACTTCCTATAGTATATAATTTATGAGCATTCTTATACACCTATATATATATATATATATAATGAAAAAAGTGTCACTTGCTACGGGTGTACGTACTGATGTTTTTTTTTTCTTTCAAATTGATTGCTTTATACCAGGTGAAAATTTAGACAATAGCAATATTTACGGAGGACACTCTGTACTCGATTCTCGTTCTAAATCAATTAAAAAAGATGATCTCAATATTTGACATAATTATCTAGAAACATACAAAAATTATACACAATCCTCTAAGCGTCTATGTGTCAGTGACCGTCAGGTGTAGTGAAAGTGAAGCCAACCAACTAACAAAGGATAATTTTTAATAAATTCAAATAAACAAAATGGGTTTATTGTCCGTTTTATTGTCGAAAGTTATTAACACTGGGTTCACAGGTTTTATCACCGGTCATTCAATCTAGGTTTATTTAAGTTATTATGCATACTTTTGAAATTCTTAAAACAAACTTTACCTAAGGTTCTCTTTGTTGTCTATTAGTATTTGTTTTGATATTATTATTATATGTGTTAAATATGACTATGAAGTGTCATATCCTAAATATTGCGAATGTCTAAACTTTCACCTGGTATATGATGCTTCATGATTATAATCGGTTCACATGTTTAATTCAACCAGTTGCTATATATAATTGTATAGAAGAATATTAAAAGTTAAAATATATTTATTCTTATTTGCAAGCTATGTTACTTTTATATTTTATTCAAATCCGTCAAGTAGCCTTTGCGTTAAAGGGTGACATACATCCACCCATTCCCATAAACTTTCTCATTAATACTAATAATATAGTTACTGATATCCGCTGGGCCATTCGAAACTGTCCATTAAACTCCAAGCTGTGTACCCCATTACATTGATCTTGTCCTCTTTTATAGCGAGGAGGACCTGAGAAAATTCAACCAAAATTATAGACATAAAGTAGTTAAGGCACGAAAGCATAGCAAACAAACTAACATCCACATTTAAAATTACCTGTTTCAAATGATCTCTGTAATAGTGAATTCTGTTCACGTCCACTAAACCGTCTGTACTGGAATAACCGTTTTCCGTGATGACGTATTTCAGATCACCGTACTTCTGCTTCAACCAGTTTAATTGCTTTCGAATTCCTTGTGGATTTACCTGAAAATTTGGTTGTCGCGTGAAAAATTAGATTAAATTCTCAATCGATGATAAAGGCAACGGTATCTAAAATATTCTATCACAAAGACGTAAGTCTAAGTTTTATGAACTTTTTTTTTTATTTATTTCACAAACAAAAGAGTTGGATTCTGTTATCCGGGGTAGTACCACCCTCTCATAGAAAACCGAAGTGAAGTAACAGAGCTTGCATTGTTGCGTTTCGTTCGGTCAGTGAGAGCGCCGGAGGCCCACCTCCCTTCCCCTCTCCCCTCTCCTCTCCCACTCCCTTCCCTAGCCCTTCCCCCCAAAGGGTGGCAACGCACTTGCGACTCCTCTGGTGTTGTTAGTACCCATGGACGGTGGTGATCACTTAACATTAGGTGATCCACATGTTCGTTTGCCACCTATGACATAAAAAAAAAAAATCTATCACAAAGACGTAAGTCAAAGTTTTATTAACTTGATAGCCCTTTAGCAGTGTACCTACGTTGAACGGGATGCGGAAAATATGCAAATAGAACGGAATATTATATGCGCGAAGAATTGTTTTTGAAGTGAAAACTCAAAAGAAATCACATTTACTTCATTGTTTTAAGTAAAAGCGTTCCTTGGTTGAACCTGACGGCAGTTGACCAAGGAACACGGTTTTCATTATTTTCATTCTTTTAGTAAAAAACGCTTTTTGTTGCAGTGAGACATAGTAGTGGCCAATCAATTCCAGGCGGAAATGCAAAGTAACATCCACTATAACGTTCAATGATGGATTTCCACAAAGATGGATTTCCGCATTCTACAATCAAATAAAGGCTTATGTAATAACAGAACAAAAAAATATACCGCAAACCACGAGGATGCTGCCATAGGCCATTCTCGTCTCATCAACAGCTTCGCGTTCAATTCCGGTATATCTCCTAAGGGAGCAGGAAGTAACGTCTCGCCCTTTCTCGCTTTACGGACAGCTCGACTCGAATAATGGTTGAATGCGAAGAAATCATATGTACCTGTTATAATAGAGCTTATATTGAAACATCTGTGTTATGAAGTTTTATTTATTTATACATTATGCCTTAAATATGCAATGGCGGACTTAATGCCGAAGGCATTCTCTACCAGTCAACCATTAGGTGATGCAGAGATAAATGTTGGTAGGTTTAAAAGGAGAAGTTTTATTCTTGGTTAATATTTTCGGTCCTCGGTCCCGAGACTCTTCACTTAGTTCGTAGTTTTTGCTCTATATTTTGTATGAATTAACTTGCTACTTAGGGATATATTATCATATTATGTATCCTATGACTTTTCTCAATAAATTTGTATACATATAAATCAATTGCCAAATCTTATCACATCACATCAGACCAAAATTAAGTAATGGTAGTCTAGTTGTGTATAATGGTTTAGACCAGTCATGTTGTATGCACCTGAGTGCTAGGTCACGAAAGAGGCGGATGAGAGAAAACTCCATGTGGCAGAGATGCGAATGTTAAGGTGGATAAGCGATTTAACTAGAAGGTGTAAGATTAAAAATGAGCATATCAGAGAAAGTTTGAAAATAGCACCAGTGACAGAGAAGTTCAGAGGTAATAGGTTAGCATGGTATGGGCATGCCATGAGGGATGAAAATCATGTAACTAGAAAAGTTTTGACTATGTTTTTGGATGGATATAGGACTAGAGGAAGACTGATAAAGGTATGGATGGATTGTGTGAAATGACATCTGATAGACGAGAGTGGAAAAGGAAAACATGTTGACCGACTGACCTTACTTAGATGGGATAAAGGTAAGAAGATGATGATGGTCTAGAGGTTACACTAGTGGATTGTCCACAGGTGTGGACCCCGACATACAGCGATGATTTTTTTGGAATTCTTGTACATTTGCTAATTAGCATTAGTGACACTATCGGCTAACGGTGAAGGAAGACATTGTGAGGAAATTTAAATTTCTTGAAGTACCTCTGTATGTGGGAAAGCATGGAACTGTGGATTTCTCAGAGTTTGAAATCGCCAATACGTCGTGGACTGGCGTGGTGATTAAGTCGATACCTTTTTTCTGGAAGAAGTCTATGGCTCTGCAGTGGTTCTCTTACAGGCTGATGATAATTATCATCAGAACGACTGCACCTACTCGACTATCATTTGTTGTGCTTGTAATTATCAGGATAAAGGTTTGTGTGAAAGAAATGTGAAAATTTGGCTTATAAATCGTCACATACAAAGTTAGTGAGTACAATACGAGACAGTACTAGACATTCAGTTGCTTATTTGTATACATATTTAACTAATATATAAAGACTAAGTACTGATATTCAACGTATGCAATGATATTTCCTAGAAGATAATTATTGGCGACGCACACAATGAGTAGCTTATACATAGTTTCATACGTAGATTTAGTGATATTTTATAGAGAGCATAAATATAGATTTATTGAAATTTATATTTATATAATAGAATAGAGATATAAATTGAATATAGAATTGTAGGTATGTTATGAGTGTATTGAGTTATTGAACAGGGAATTATAGATGTGATATTTATAGTAATATGGATTCAATTATGGATATGTTGAAGAATTATTATTATAGAAGATGTGTAGAATTATTGAATATAGAATGATATATGTATTGATTTATAAAATGATGTATGTATTGATTTATAGAATATGTTAATTATAGGTAGAATCATGTAGATTAATAGAGAAATAGGGACTTATGCATGCATAGAATTACTGAATTATGGATTATATAGAATTGTGTGTTAGCATAGGGTGACTTATAGATTACATTCGCATTAAGTAGGGAATTACATGATAGATGAGATTAAAATTATGCCGTATGGAATATATAGCGTGTGTGCATGGAAACATTCGTAGAGAGAATATGATAGAATTACACACGTTATTACTATTGAATTATACGTTACATAGCAAAAATTATACGATCATGCAGAACGGCAAATATGGAAGATGGTATAATTTAATAATAATGATCAAATAATTTGATTACCTCTAATAAATTCAATTTCATGTTTTGTCAACGTTGGAAGAGTCGATTTAAAATATCCTTGACGCTTGCTGTTCTGAGCCATCACCTTGGTAATGTTCACCGGCCATCCACCTTCCTTAGAGTACACCGGGTGGGAGTATCGCCCATTCTGAAAAGAATACATATACTATAATTATACGTGATACTCGGATAATAACATAATAGCCTGGTCTACAGCCAATAACGCATTCCGATAACTGCACTTATATGAATACTAGTCAGTTAGCAGTAGCTAGTTAGTTGAGAACAGTAAGTACATTTTTTCGATAGATTTTAGATAGATCAAGTCCATTTATTTAATCGTATGGCTTAATAGAGTATCCATGATTAATTATCGTCGATTGATTGATCACTCTATTTGTCACAGCGAGATTCAATTTATGTGGAACAGTGCAGCTACCAAAAATTTATTACTCTTTGACACCACCCGGGGAGTATGAACAGGGGAGTGAGAAGTACATTACTGTGAATGCGAGGAATATCACATCGAGTATATTATGTCAGTCGGATATAGATACCCGTTCAACTTACTGGAATACTCGATATAAACTGGCTCATCTCGGAATGTGACATGACTAATTGTACTACTATGACGGGTATTACACTTAAGTAGTCCGGTGAAGCTGTAAAGTCCTTGCCAGGTCAATAGCATAGTAAGTTCGAGAAAAAAAGAGGGTATTACACCAAACTATTGATTTCTATATATATTTTATAAGTCTCAGCGTTTAACTACAATGCCATCTGATGTTAAATGGTAATGTGGTAAACTATGGTAAACAGGCTAAACAGGCAGAGGGAGACTGGCTTTTAGGTGTAGCTGCCGGAACAGAGCTATAGGTGTTTAGCGACAGATCTTCAACTTTATGGTGGTAGCTAGGTAAGCCGGCTTTTCTTTTACTCAACGCTCTCATGCCATCGTAAGAATTCCAACCGAGGTCGATTGACGTGGTGTCCGATACGGAAGTTGTACTCTATCATTAATTCTATTAGTATCAAACGCCAGATTATAAAAATTACATACAAAAGACTTACAGCATATTCATGGACCAATTCCGTAAGTTCCTCATCCTCTTTGGAGTAAGGTTCGTACCAAAATAGATGATTCGCTAAAGTGACTTCACCTGCAATTATGAAAGGTTTATATCATCTTTTCATTATATGATTTCTTTTTTATATCATATGTTTATACCGCATATGCTTGCAATTATTTTTTGTGTTCTTTGTCATCATACATATCAGTTTATTAGTACATATCACTTTAAGGCGATCAAATCAAATTAAAAATATTTCATTCAATGTAGGTCCTAATAAGGCGCTTGCGAAAGTCAAAACTACCACCGGTTCGGAAAACAAACCAGTTATCGAGAAGAATCGGTAAGAAACTTGATCAGGTACATATTTTTAACATATATATTTCCAATACATTATACGTTACAATCGTTTAAGTAGATGCACAGAGAGGAGTCAATTCCAGACATCGCCATCGTTCACATATTGCTCCACTTTATAATAGCATTTTGTAACCAAAACCCGCTTGGCGTGCCGCTTAAACTTACAGTCCGGTATCGGTAATATGTTTTGCGACGTTGTATCAATTGAGAGGTATACAAGTTGATCCATTGCAGTGGAATCAAGGAACAAGTTATACAGTTATAGTAAAATGAATAACAGATCATAATACATAACACAAGAGAAATAGTTATACTCACCATGATATTTATGTCTGAACTCCTTATCATACATTCTCCAAGCTTTGGCATGTGCTAATAGAGCGTGTTTGACGCATAGTCCAGTTCCAACACTAGAATCTATAATTCCAGGCGCAAACTCTCCACTATTGTACGAAGACTCACAAAATATGACTGGCTCATTGATAGTAATCCAAGTTTTCACTCGATCACCAAATAGAGTGAAGGCTATCCTCGCGTAATCAGCATACCATTCCGTTATGTAAGGGTTGGCCCAACCTCCTAGAAAAAATATTCATAGATGAATTAGAACGTAGTGGCTACGCGTGTTTTGCTTATCCGTGGCACCCATACATGATTTCTTAAGGTGTACTTAATTAGAGGAATTATATGTTAAATATTTTAATAGTTGTTATCTAAAACCTATTGAAAGTTTTTTTTTAAGTTATTGAAAGCTCCGACTCAGTTCCCAGGTTTCATTACCTTGGTGCCCAAAGACGCTATCGACTAAGTCATCATCACTACACTTACTCCAATGCAAACGTAAACAATGTAAAATTCTTTGGTCTAACTATATATTACAGTGTTGTTCACCTCGAAATAATCTATCGAGCAATATCCTTATCTCTTCAAACCTGATCTACCATTATATTAATTACAGTTATTTCATTACAATTACATGTAATGTTACGTATTGGTATTATTGTAAATAATAAAACTCCAGGCCCTTGAGAATCAGCCTTTTGGATTAATCGCTAGCGTTAACCAAGAATTGTCTATTTTTCAAAATGTCTGTTTAAAGTTAAGACGAAAATTGTAATTACATGTCAGCGACTTAAATATAATGTTATTCAACAATCAGTTTAACTTTTCTGCAAAATTAAAATCATCTCACCTAAATTTTGCAGTCTTTGCGGCAGGTCCCAATGGTAAAGGGTGACAAGAGGCTCAATATTTTTTGCAAGTAATCCATCTATGAGATTATTGTAATATCTCTTCCCGTCTTCGCTTATTCGGTTGGGAAAAGCAGTTGGAAGTAATCTAGCCCAGGATATGGAGAATCTAGAAATAAGTCATTTTCACATAAAGTTGGGTATTAACTCTAATTAATCTGGTAATAAATTCCAGTTAAAAATAATTAATGACCAGTATTGAAAGACAAAGTTGTTTTAAATAGTTTGACTATGGGGTTCGACCCAAGAGCATAGCGGCCTTGTTCAAGGTCTATCAATGTGCTGTTTAAACGTAAGTTCCCTATTAACATGCTTGACCTTAGTGGCCCGTGAAACGGGAAGTCTATATAGGCTAAGTGCCCTGAGTTTATGATTGTTTTTAAAATCAAATAGTATCGCGGAACTCTTGTCAGGGTTGATTTTGATCCATCATCTACGGTACCATTTACCAAGATGACGAAAAACCCGATGGATGCGGGCTCTAAAATTCATTCTATATCTGACTCAGACATAGATTACCATATCATCAGCGTAATAATCTATCTCCATACCTAGGAATCGAGGTAGGTGACTGATGAAAAGACTAAATAGTCAGAGTGCGCACATGGACCCCGTGAAGCATACTTGAACGGATTGGGGGTTCGAGGCAAGTTCACTTTCCAATCGAAAGCGAAAAGTCTCATCATAGTGATAATAGTAAATTATATTAGCTAGCCTATCGGGGACGCGAAACTATGAGAGATTGTAAATAAGTGGTTTAATGGTGGTAGAGCCACGCTGAAACTATTATTGGTTTCAGCATGAATGGATCGGCTCGCCCGGGGTAGTACCACCCTCTCATAGAAAACCGACGTGAAGTAACAGTGCTTGCATTGTTGCGTTTCGTTCGGTCAGTGAGAGCGCCGGAGACCACCTCCCTTCCCCTCTCCTCTCCCTTTCCCTCCCCTAACCCTTCCCTACAAAAGATGGCAACGCACTTGCGACTCCTCTGGTGTTGTTAGTGTCCATGGACGGTGGTGATCACTTAACAGCAGGTGACCCACATGTTCGTTTGCCACCTATGACATAAAAAAAAAGAAAAAAAGTCCTACAACAGGCCTTGTCAACATTTTTAGCTACGTTGAAGAAGACTGATAGAGTGCGTTTCGGTATGGGCATCTTAGGGTTTGGATTGAGATTGGCGACTATATTTAAATATGTCATCCGTGAGATGATGTTCTTGGTGCGTACTAGAACGTTTGGCTCGAAAGCTGAATTGCTCAAATGGCCACAGATCTAAGTCGTAGATCTATAAAAGCACATATTAACAGACCTTTAATTATCACGTTGTTCTTCATATTCGAAAGAGAATTTAACCAAAGTACCATATGCTTAACCACAGAATAATGAAATATAGTAATGTACTGTTACTGTATGCTGTATACAATAAAAGCTTATAAATCTTAAACCTCAAGATCGATTATCCAAAATTGCCTTTTACTATAAACTTTTTTAAGGTACCTATAAAAATGTACTCCCAATTCAGAAGCCATTTCGATATCTCGTTTCCATTGATGATAAGAGTCGCTAGCCACATCGCCATTACTGCCATCTTGAATCTTATCAGGGTGTTGGTGGGTGAATCGGTCCCAGACCGATTCGCTCTTATCTGTAATTAAATTAATAATAATAATTGTGTACATCATGTATAGTGATATTGGTATCTGCATTGGTTACAAACCGTATCGCAGATATCACAATATCTTATAATGATTAGTTCTATAACAAGAGTGACTTAAACATATCTAATAAATAAGAATTTAAGTACACTTACCTGAATATGTATGTATTTACTATTGTGTAACACGGTATTCCGAGTGAGACAAGAGTGATTTATGATAACAATGAGTGAATTGAAATCATAAAAGAGATTGCTATAATTGCAACGATTTTAATTGAATACGATTACTTACTAGACACATTCCAAGCACCTTCGACTTGGTACGATGACGATGCAACTCCAAACTTGAATCCTGCAGGAAAATCTAAATCCTGATGCGACCATACTCCTCCTATTAATATGCTGTAAATAAAATAATGCGATTTTTTTTATATTCGTTGATGTTTTAAATGATTTCAAGACTTTCGACGGAATTCTGTACGATTTTTTTTTATTGTAGCACGGCAAAGTGACTGCACTGTGCCTGATGGTAAGCACAGTACAATCCAAAAACTACGGCGACCACCTAGAGATACTACATCCGGGGTTCGTCACTGTCATGCCGGCCTGCGTAAATGTCTCTTCACGTTACGCTTGAAGGACCCCATGTTATAGGAAGGAGGGAACACACTAGCCGGGAGATTGTTCCATAGCTTCACGGTACGGCAAAAATAAGATGTAGCGAACTTTTTAGTTCGTGCCCAGATAGGAGTTACCGTAAAACTGTGGCTCCGAAGTGTGCGTGGTTTGGTTGTGAAAAGGAGAGGAAGGGATTAATTTAAATAACTCTTCAGAACACTCGCCATGATACAGACGGTAGAACAGGCTCAGTGAGGCAATGTCTCTGCGTAACTGAAGCGGCTCTATGAACTCTGTAATGTCTGCATCATCAACAATGCGGACAGCTCTTCTCTGCAACCTATCTAGGGCATCCAGTAGTTAAGGCACTCAGCGGATTTTATTTGAGAACTAGCTCAAAGTTATGCACACTTCAGCTTGGGCTGTTGCCTAACTCATGCAATTCGCGACCCATCTGCGCTAACCTTTTTTTTTTTTAACGTGGGGAAATCCCTTATCGATATGCCACTCTCCCGGGGGAGAGGGTGGGTTATGTCCAACTCGCACAGGCTAAAACCCAACGCCGGACCTGTGCAAGCTAAGCTAAGCTACATGTTCATACTTATATGAGTTATTGAAACATATATGTGTACCAAGCATACATACCTCAACGACTCTTATATGTATTTTGTGTCGTATAATTATTTCTAAACTATTTCAGTTTGATAAGGGAAAAAATAAAACCCTTCCACTTTCATGTGTAAGTATGTGTGCATGCACGTGTGTGGCGATGATATGTGTAAATGTTGTCGCAGTGATGTAAGATTTTGTGTCACTGTATCGCGCGAGCAGCGTACTCAAGGGCTCCAC
>MU160109.1:32652-47663 GCA_015888305.1 Antheraea pernyi | reverse complement strand
GGTACTCCGAAATATCGGAGCGCCTCCCGTATGACCCCATGCGGCAGGGTGTTGAAGGCTTTGGCGATGTCAAGGGACACCGCCAAAACCCTCTCCCCTGGGAGGTTGCCTCTGCCGACAGCGACTTCAGGAGGCACAGGGCGTCCACCGTGGAACGCCCTGCCCGGAAGCCATACTGCGCATCCGCCAGATTAGGCCCTACGCCCTCTAGGTGCTGGACGACCCGGGAGGAGATAATCCTCTCCAGCACCTTCCCGGCGTCATCCAGCAGGACGAGGGGCCGATACGCGGACGCGCAGTCCGGAGGGCGGCCTGCCTTTTCCACAAGGCAGAGCCGCCCAAGCTTCCAGGGCTTCGGGAACTGCCCGACCGAAAGCCCCTAATTGGCCCAAGGCGAGGCCGAGCACCCGACCCGGGACCCCATCAGGGCCAGGCGCTCTACGCCGGTTGAGGAGTCGCTCGACTGCCCTCCCCATCTCCTCCTCCGTTATCGGAGGGGGCGGCCCTTCGAGCACCTCCTCGACTGCCTCCCGAGGCGGAGGCATGGGAGGAGCCGGTAGCATCGGAGGGTCGGGGAATAATTCTCCCACGAACCTCGCTACCACCTCAGGCCGGAGAGTCTCCGTCGCCGGGGGCGCCCAGGATCGCAGCTTCTTGCGCACGATCCTGTACGGGCGCCCCCAAGGAGGTTTATCATATCTGCAATCTTGGAAAACATCGTCAGTTAACATCAGATATTTTGATGGTCAAATACCTACATAATAATACTAACAACCTATATAACATAAGAAAATGGAGGGTAATAAAATAAAATAAATTTGAAATAGAACTTGTAATACGTGTTTTTGTAAGTTCATTTACGTCATCTTTACCAGATTAAATGAAACTGATAAGTAAGACAATGAGGAACAAAATAAAACAACCTCAGATCTCAGAAGGTGATCAAACGTGTGACGAAATGTGATAGGTCAAATTGCGGTAATATAACATTAGCGCATTATACATTGGTCGGCATGTTTTATATCTACAAGATTTTGAAGGGAAGTAGACAAAACCAGGATCCTCGGTGGTCGGGATAAGTTATTACACTGATGACACAGTCATCTTTACTTCAGGCAGGCAGAGAGTGCACCTCAAATCACGTTTCCAACGGTCAGTTCGTAATCTTGGTGAATGGTATCGTAGATGGCATATAGAAGTTAACCCAGATAAGACTTCCACAATACACTCCTCCAATAAGCCAAACGACCAAAAGCCTCAGACCGTATTTGTTGGGGGGGCAAGGGATCGTAGTAGCTACTCAACCTTGGATAGCCTCCCGAACGGTCCGCCGAGCTCATACGGAGACAGATTGAGTACACTTAAGCTGCCTCCCTTCGTCGGCCGGACACGTGCAATGGGGAGATGGCCCCCCCAGGTCTATCTCCTCAGGTCCAACTACGGTGACGGAACAAGACGGGCCAATTGCTTCCTCCTCCTGCCAATCCTCCATCGGCGGAGAGGGTCGCTCAAAGGATCATCTTCGCGAGCCCTCTCCGCCACCTTCACCCTAGGTCTATCCCCTCAGGTCCAACTACGGTGACGGAACAAGACGGGCCAATTGCTTCCTCCTCCTGCCAATCCTCCGTCGGTGGAGAGGGTCGCTCAAAGGATCATCTTCGCGAGCCCTCTCCGCCACCTTCTTCTGCAAGATGACCTTCTCACAGAAGGAGGCCATCGCCTGCCACGCCTGCTCGCTGCCGCCCCTACCGCCGCAGCCAGAATGCAGCACTGTCCCTCCCACGCAGCACCCAATCTCGATGTCACCCTAGATAACAAAGTTACCTTTAAGGTTCACATCCAGAAATACGAAACAAAGCAAGGCCGCTATGGTCTTGGGCTGTTTGCATATGCTTGCAGGGCAAAATGTCTGGCATAAGCTTACTCTCTATAAGACTTGTGATCCCCCTATTCTGATATATCTCCGACGATATAACGGTAGCGAACGATTTGTACAAACTGAAAGTAGTAATAAGAAAAATAAAAAATCTTTAAACATAGCATATTCGCGCGCGCGCCCATTAAACCGCCTATCACACCGCTGTGGTCTGGCGGTTAATTTCATTCCCGCACACCCATCGTGGCCGCAATCATCTGCATCTCATGCCTAGGTTCTATCTCTTGGAGAGTAGCCCTCAAAAATGGTACTAGCGCGACACAGTGACACCACATTCATTAGTTCGCTGCACACACCACACTGAACTTCAAACACATGCACTCTCACACGATATGTACATACACTCTATGAGGGATTCTTTTTTCCCGTTGGTTAGTTAGCCTTAGGCAACATTGCCAGACTCTAAATATATGTACGAATACATCTTGCGACAGAAATAATGGTATGCATATGTGTATGGATAGCTTAGCTGACAAGTTTATTTACAGCCCAAACCGAGGTTCGTCCGCTTTTGCATTCTTGAGCTTGTTGCCATTCGGCTGAGTGTCTTAAGCGCTCACCCTAAAAGGCCGGTGATGCTGTGAAAGCCCAATAGGCCAATAGCAATAAGTCAGTTCGAAAAAAAATAGACAAGTTTTATAAACAAGCTCTCAAAGCATTTACTATTCTACGTAAATGGAGTCAAATGTGTGCTTTCAATCCAACCTTCTGATAATATCAACTTCGTAATCACTCTGCCATGTTCTGTTACACTAGCGACACGATACCTGCGTCCTACATTAATTACGAGTAGGTATAAAATAACGCTTATCAATTTAACGGTAAAGTGCTAATGAATAATTTGCTAATGTGCTAAAGTGCTAATGAATTAAACAAAGCAATAAAAGTCACAAAATACAATTGCCGAATACTGGTTTGTATTTTTAAATGATAAGTTGCTAGTTCTATAACTCGCAACCGTTCGCGACTTGCTATGCGTTAATTAATATTTAAAAAACTGTGCGTATATCAGTGTCAACACGCGGAGGAAGTAAAATTTATATACCTTATATATGTATTAAAATATCTATGTATGAGAATGCTTATAAACTACATAGTATACGAAATCCCGTAGCATATGTCGGCGCCTGGTCATTACTCACGCCAGGATCCTTCACTCTATTAATGAGAATCACATTATACTTCTCCACAACATCACCTTACAATGATCGTCCAAAGAGTGTCACTTTTTTTTAACGTGGTGAAATCCCTTATAGATCTGCCACTCTCCTGGAGGAGAGGTTGGGTTATGTCCGACTCGCACGGACTAAAATCCCACGGTGTACCGACAGACTGTGATTGTTGTTGGGACGGCAAGGGATCGTACAGTGCTACCCAACCTTGTAGAGCCACCACACCCATACGCTCCTACGTATAGAGAGGCAGACTGGGTACACACCAGCTGCCCCCCAGGAATTGGGCAAAGCGCCACCTTCTCCCGCTGGTCGTCCGTTGGCGGAGAGGGCCACTTAGAGGGTCTACCTCGCGGGCCCACTCTGCCGGGTCCATCTGGGAGATGACTTCCTCACATAGGATGTGCTGCGCGGTGTCCTCGTCAGCGCCGCACTCGTGGCATGCCGCGATCGGCTCCCTGAGAGTGATCTGGTACAGGTACCACCCGAAACAACCGTGTCCGGTGAATACCTGCACCAGTCGGAACGTCAGGGAGTCCCACTCCCTACCCAACCATTCCCGCAGGAACGGGCGGACTGCGTCTACGGTATACCTCTAAGACGTCTCCTCTCCTCTATTTCCCTGGAAACCGTAGGCTTCCCACTTCGCTTCCTCGCCGCCGTGAATCCGTACACGGCGGCGAAAACTCCTGCCTCCAGCTTCCAGGGTAGAGAGCCGGCGAGCGTGAAGGCCGTCAACGAGTACTCCATGCGGTACGCTCGGATCGCGCTCAGTGCCACCGTGTGTTGCATATTACGAAGCGCGCGCACGTTGGTGGCACCGAAGGTGTCGGCCCACACCGGTGCCCCATAGGCGGTTATCGCCCGCACGGCTTCCACGTAGAGTCGGCGACACCTGGCACTCGGCCCCCCTATATTAGGAAGCGAGTGCCGCCACCGCTCGTCCAGGGTAAGGCCCAGGTACTTCATTTTCATCATCATTGTCTTTGGCGATCTTTTTAGAGCGCAGAAGAAGATCCTCCCCTGTTTTCCTCTCCTTCCTTTTATTTCCCGAAGGCGCTCCGGATGCAGTGGTTTTTCCCGGAAAGTCTCGGTGATTTCCTCCGGGTGGGTTTCTTCGGGTATGCAAGGTTTTACGACCTTGAGGTTGTATTCGGCGGGGAGCGAATAGGTAAACCAACTCACTTCATCTCGCTCTAGCTCGGCGAGGTGCTCGGTTATAATTCGGTTTTCCGAGGGATCCATCGGGATGAATTGGATACTGTTCCCGTACGTTCATGTGTTCGGCGCATGTCCCAAGTTGTCTGACAGTCGACTAAAGAGTTTTGTACATTTTGGCAGGTGTTCAAGGAAGATGAGAGGAAAGCGTTGCCGAGGTGTCGTGACCGTTGGTTCCTGGCTTAGTCCATGTAGCGGCGCTAGCGGGAACTTATTTCTCGACGCTGATTGGTGGAATTGATTTTTGATGGTTGCTTTCGGCGGTGGATGGGAGGGGAGGGGGTTGGAATCATCAGTAGTTAGACCAGTAGTTCCTGAGATAAGTGCGTTCAAGCTAACAAACTTTTCAGTTTTACAATATTAGTATAGATAAATAATTCTTTATCTATGTTTATTGAATCGAATAACTGTGCCGATTGAGTATTATTATTAGCTCAAGTAGTTATTTTAACTACCATTTATAGGTATATTATTGGAACTGGCTGTAAAGTGACAAACACGCTTAGAGTAGAGACGGACCAGGTCTTACACGTGCTACTGCCGGAAACTACTCTGTAATTGTGGTGTTAATTAAAAGAATAACGAAATATATTTTGTACAACGTAAACATTTGCTAATTCCTTCGACAAGAATGATAGTATGCAGTATCTTAACTTTGCCCCCCAATACAACCTTGATAATTTAATGTATGAACGCAACAATTTAGATAAGATAGACTTAGTAAATGCTCGTATAATTTTGTCAACAGAAATAAACACAAATTAGCCATCTCAGTTGATTTTTTTTAGTAGCAATAATTAAGCCCTTTTTACTTATCTATTTTTCTCTCGTACTTAAGACAAGTCGTCATTAAAATTAAAATAATTGTTGTTACAGTGAATCGATTTTAATGAAAGCTAAACTGAATGTTACTCGAGGTTATGCTTTATGATTTTCTTGATGAAGTTTTATTGTGAACGAAATACTTTAGCAGACAGACAGATCGACATTTCCAAAAATGATTTAAATGTATTTTATTACTTATCCCGAGACACCTGCAACATTTTTTTTACAAAAATCTAAAAAGGACAGACACATTACATTTACGTTCTTATTATATGTATAGATTTGCTAAACTATGGTTTCAAAGACCATATCTAATGAGTTTTTCTATAAAAACTTTATTAGATGCACCGTTACGTGAACGACCGTGATCGCTGGGAATGACCATTGTAAATACGTAAAAAATAATATCAAACGGCTGTGAACAACGTTTTGCTGTTTTGATAAAAAATATATACCTATAGAAAAAAATTAAATTAGGTTTTTATGCTAGCTCTTGACGTTTGATATATCATCCGAAGCCGTAGTAGTGTTTTGTTTTCTATAAGTGCCTTCTAAAGCTTTGTATATAAGATATCTTTGATTACGATAAATATTATATACTAGCTACACTCATGCAGTCTCACGGAAGAAAATAACACCAAATCTTCGCTTTCCAGAACGAATATGCAATTAAATGAAATGGCAGCCAAACAACTAATGATCAAGTCATCAATGCATTTAAAGATCTCTGTACTATCTTTTGTATTTACACTATTTTAGGTTTTTTTTTAACAAAAATTTTTCATTTTTCCTAACGATATTGGAAAGATTATTTTTTTCGTACAAATTTTGTGCTGAACGAATAAAACAATTCGCCGATTGTCTCCTTAAATTTCAAAATGAGCTAAATCCAGTGTTATCCGTTCGTATATTTCACATTATTTTGCAAGATCTTCAAACTCTGTACACGTAAAATATAAAGATCATAAAAAAAACTAAAACCTTATGAACGGCAAAATTTGAACTTCGTTCTCGGTGTATAAAAACTGTAAATGTTAAAAAAATTAAACATGTTATATGACAATTAAAATTGGATTTACTTCATTTCGAAATATAACAACACAATTGATTTTTAATTATATAGATTTAATATATCACTTTTAAGTAATCGCATTTATTTTTACGATGTTAAACTTAATACGATATGTTATCGTTAATATATAATTAAATTACGACTAAACTATGTAAAACAATGAACAATTAAGTAGTAAATAATCGTAATTAGTAATAATGAATTACGACTCACCCGAAGACGACCACTCTTATTGAATCCATGATTAATAATAAACAATGAATTCGCATTCGCCGGCAGTCGTTTCGCAGACAACCGCCAGCGCATCTCAAAGTTTCAAACGATATGCAATATATTTTAGGCTATTTTCTGTTTGCATTTTTTTTATTTTAGCACTAGCCCACGACTTCGCCTACGTTTTTTATTATCTTAACTATAATTATAATAAACATTGCACACCTTAAAATACAAAAATTAAACAGCAATATACAGTATATGTGTACAGTTAGGCGGTCTTATCGGTTACAGACACAAATCTTAGGAGAGTTTTCATTTTTAAAATACTCGGTGGTAATATAAAATACACACAAGATACAAAAAGTACATATAAAAATAAATACATAAATAACGCAGTAAAACAGCTTACATCAGGTCAACGAGAGGTAATATCGATGAACACATTTTTTAAATATTGTAACAGATCTTGCTTGCCTAATATCTCATCAAAAACTTTTAAAATCCGTACACATTAAAGTTTGATGATGAATATCTTTTGAACGGTTAATTTCATCGCCAAAACATAAGAAACCATTTTTATAGAGCATTAATTTCCAACAAAAAATTTGTATTGCGCATTCTGTAAAAGTCATTTATTGTCGAGTTATAAAATTCATAAACAAAAACGAAATTTGTCTTAAAATAATCAAAATTAAATCCTTAATATCTTTCAAATGGTGAGGTTTACGGAAAAAATATAAGATACCTTTTTTGTAAAGCATTAAATTTCCTAAAAAATTCACTCGAAACATTTTTCTCTTCAATCGATAAATGATGAGGTATGATTTTTTTCTATTGGACTGAGAAAAAAATACAAAACTGCGATGCGGAGGATCTTCCTATTAAAATTAAGAGCTCATGCTTGGTGAGAATTTTTTTAAGGTGTCTAGCAATCCATTTTTCCGTGTCACTTGTAAAAAAATCGATTTTTTTGACCCACCCTGATGTTTATATGTTAGTATTCTTATTGTTATTACTATTGTTTTCTTTGTAGTTTTTGTATTTTTGTGTGTATTTTTATATTGCCATTGGATATTTTGAAAATGAAAGGTCTCCTAAGGTTTGCCTGTTAGAGATCGCTCTAAACGATTAAACTGTCTAAAGATACATGTGTATTGTAAATTGCTGTTAAATTTTGTATATTTTAAGTTCTGCAATGAAGAGTTTATTATTTATTCATATAATAGCAATGTAAATCTAAAGTGTCTGTACTTTTTAGTTTTTTGTGAAAATCGAATACAGGTGTCTAGGAATAAATAATAGAATACATTTCAATCATTTTTAGAAATGTCTGTCTGTCTGTCTATCTGTCTGTTTGTATGAACACGCATCGCTGCTAAAGCACTAGGTTCACACTAAAACCTCAATAAATCATAATGAATGACGGCTCGAGTTAATTACGAGAGAGTAGTAATTTTTAACTAATTTTGTCGAAAGTGCTAATCTCAGGAACTACTGGTTCGATTTGAAAAATTTCTTTAGTGTTAGATAGCTCATTTATTGAGGAAAGCTTTTAGCCATACCATATACCATCACGCTAAGAGCAGTGGGAGCGTAGCGTAGCGTAGTAAAATGTATAAAAAACGTCTCACTAAGTGAATCAAGGCGGTCAAGTAAATTGCGCGCATCTTAATGTGCTGTTTGAAACGTTATAAATGCAAAAAAATGTTATTTTTATACGATGTAACGTGCTTACATAACTTAACAAAAACTAACGTAGGAATCCGGTTGATTGTAAATGGTTACCGTCACCTATGGAGAACCGCAACACCAAAGGCATCACAGTTCTATTGCTGACCTTGAAGAGCGTGTGCCTGTTTTTTTATAAATGATTTTAAAGGCAGGTCACCTGATGGTGTGATCACCGCCGTCCATAGACACTAGCAACACCAGGGGAGTCGCAAGTGCGTTGCCAGCCTGTTTTTGGGGGAAGGGAGGAGGGTGCGGGAAGGGGAGGTGGGCCTCCGGCGCCCTCACTAACCGAACGAAACGCAACAATGCAAGCACTGTTACTTCACGTCGGTTTACTGTGATAGTGTGGTACTACCCCAAGCGAGCCGACCCATTCATGCTGAAATCAGTTATAGCTTCAGCGTGGCTCTACCACCTATATGCTACGCTTTATAGATATAAACATTTAATTACTTAAAAATTAAATATTTATATTAAATGATGATTGGCTCTTGATATTAAATGACGGCGTGGTCCAAGTCAATAAATACACTAAGTCTAGACGAACTGGCTCTCAGGTGCAGTTGCCGGAACACACTGAAAAATGCTTGGCAACTGATTTGTAACTTGAAGGCTGGTGAGGCGGATGTCCCGCCATCTAGCTTAATAATGAGAAGTTATGTCGATACGGGGGCGACTTTGTCCTTTGACATAAGTGCAGCACACTCTTCGCGATACTGTTGCAAAGACACGACCCACTTGCCATCGCGCATTAATTACGCACAATTACTGCTACACCGCTATATACTTCGTATATAACCCGCTTTGATCTTAAGTGTAATTAAAGGAACTATTTCCGCTTCTTTCACCGCATAATATACATTAAGTGTCGTGTTACGTGTGCGTGAACGATCTGGTGGCCACCAACACCCCTGTGATACTCGTGATTCGTGGACGTGTGAGGACCAGGCAGCCGCATCCAGCAACTTAGGTAAGCGAAAGTGCTTTTTTTTTATTTTTTTTATTTTTTATCGTAGCACGGCAAAGTGACTTTACTGTGCCTGATGGTGAGGACAGTATAATCTAAAAACAATGGCGACCACCGAGAGACACACTATCCCTCACCGGTCGCCGCTGTCATGCCGGCTTGCATAAATGTCTCTTCACGTTACGCTTGAAGGACCCCATATTATAGGAAGGAGGGAACACACTGGCCGGGAGATTGTTCCACAGCTTCACGGTACGGCAGAGATAAGAAGTTGCGAACTTTTTAGTTCGTGCCCAGATAGGATTTACCGTAAAACTATGGCTCCGGAGCCCAGCGCGCGTGGTTCGGGTATGAAAAGGAGAGGAAGGTATTAAATTGAATAGCTCTTCAGAACACTCGCCATGATACAGACGGTAGAACACGCTCAGTGAGGCAATGTCTCTGCGCAACTGAAGCGGCTCTATAAATTGTGTAATGTCTGAATCATTAACAATGCGGACAGCCCGTCTCTGCAACCTGTCCAGGGTATCTAGTAGGTATATGCTTTATATACCTCCCGTATCGATCACATACTCTCACATGCTCGGGGTATAGAAAAAGTTAGACGGACACGCATCCCCGTGTTCAGACATAATAAGTTCTCATACCGCACAGTGAGCACGGTTATTTACACACCTGCCTCACCAAAGGCAATAGCTAGCAAGGCAGGCTTAGAAAAAGCCCTAGGACCATGCATTCCAATTTGAAAAGCCCATGTAATAACCTTTAGGGAAAATTGTGCTGGATGCCCCATACCATAACGTTAGCGTACGCGTATTGAAGGTTCTTAGGCTTATTAAGAAGGTTGTCATTGTGGTCGTTAATTCGTTTCTTGGAAAACTGCTGTAGGTGATGATTACATTGAGGATACAAAGCAACAGAGCAGTGAAGTGCTTAGGAAAGTTTCAAGCACTTCGTTCCTGGCACTGCTTGGGTCCAATGATTTCTCTAATCACTGAACGGACTTCCTCGGATATTACCGAGATACTGTACCCGCTGATAACCGAGGAATCGATCTCGCTTGATATATATAGCGTTTTTATTAATACAAATCGAAATATATTATTTTTCTCAACTTAGGATGCAGTATTGCGCTGTCTCCAATATTGAAGCCGAGGGAAGATCGATGCCTCCTCTATCAAGAGAGGGTGTTGAAGTTGTTTCCTTCAAATTAGATCTCGAAGACGCAGGTTTGCACCGCTTTCCGTAGTGTGCGTAATACGAAACATTCTTAAAAACAATTCCGCGCAATCTACATCAATACTTAGAACTAGTAGACGGTGTAAGAATAAATATGAAACAGATTTACTTACATATGTTCACATACAGTTATTGTACATGTTTAATAAAGCGAGATGCAATTATATCTCTTTCCTCGCCTTAACAATAACAATAAATAAAATTGCAAGTCATTATTCAATTGATACAATCACCTCATAAAAATTGTAGGGCACATTTCGCTGTATAACTTGTTACCTCACGATATGTTTTTTCATCGACAACTGATAATATTACTATAATCTAAGCAGTAAATTTACGTATTATAAATGTAGATAACCGATTATCAGCTAATAATCGTAATCAATAATAACTGATAAAATGAAGTGTCCAAGAAACAGTACAAGGTAAAAGGTGGCATACATAAAAATGTCATGATCCAAAATATCCTTTATTCAAAATTAAAATATCCTTTATTCAATTTAGGCCATGAAAAGGCGCTTATGAACGTCAAAGCTACCACCGGTTCGGAAAACAACACAGTCATCGAGAAAAACCGGCAAGAAAATCGAGCTGGTTTATCTCTTCATGTTATATATTTTTACAAAACATAAATAGTTACATTCGTTATTAGTGGATGCACAGAGAGATGCGTCATTTCCAGACGTCACCATCGTTCACATATTGATCCACCCTATAATAGCCTTTAGATATTAAAACTCGCTTGACATGGTTCTCGAACACACTATCCGGCAAATCGGTAATGTGTTTTGGGCATTCGTTATAAAACCTAACACCTAAAAAACTGTTTTCGGGCTTAGTGAGTCTGAACCATGGAATGACTAATTTGTTGCGGTTTCTAGTATTTAAATTATGCTGGTACTTTACCTGATCCAGCATATCAAGTTTTTGCGGACATACATTAAATTATCAAGAATATATTGGGAGAGTAGAGTTAAGATACCGAATTCCTGAAACTAAGTCTTGCTTAGTTGTTTCAGTCTGTATTAGAAATTGCCTTAGCGAATACTTGTAACTTTTATAATAATAAACAGACTTTGTACAAATTATTTGAATATTACATCATATCCAGAGTGATTATTTAATAAATATATATGTAATCAAACGACGAAACACATGTTAAGATGTAAAAAAATGCGCTTTTAATATAATATGTTTCAATATCAAAAGAATACAATTTAACTTATATTAATTATAAAACTTAAAGGTGTCTACCACTCGAAGTACGAGATAATAGTATCGTAACTAAACCTATTATAACCTAACCTTTTTTTTATTAACGAAGGGAAATCCCTTATGCATGCCCACCCTCTCGGGGGAGAGAGTGGGTTATGTCCGACTCACACGGACTAAAGCTCCACAGTGTACCGACAGACCGTAATTGTTGGGCCGGCACGGGATCGTACTCGCTATTATAACCTAACTGAGCCTAAGAGATGTGACTACAGCTCGAAGTCTGAACAAATAATGCCTTTAAATCTGATTCAATATACGAGGTGAGTCTCATAATCCTACGGTGGTGACGAGACCCCAATCGCCTTATGCTGTAGGTGGCCGAGGTTTCACAATGGTTATAAATTAACGATGAATTATGTCATAACTTGGTTGTTCTCGTATGGAGCTATGGTGTAACATGTCTGTAAACAAGAAACCCGTTTCTGTTTAAGGGAGTCTTTATGGTTATCAAAAGTATAAACGTTCGTATAAATAGGCAGTGACAAATTAGTTAAGTATAGGCCCTTTCTTTCAACGGATTTTTATTGAAGTAAAAAATCGTTTTAACCGCGTTGAGCGATTTTTGATAGGAGAAAAACGTATAGGTTCGCGTCTACGATATCCTAGTTAAGCGTTACCGAAATGCTCGTGATATTTTGTGCTTGTGTCAGATTAGCGAAGCGTAGTATAGCGGCTTGTGTACATGTAATATTCAATATTCACATGATATTTGGATAGTAATCTTTGTGGTGTAGATACTCACCAAAAATATATTTTTCTATGTAACTCCTAATAGGATAATCACAGGAAATTTTACTTAAGAAGTAGTTTAATTTATACGATAACATAATAACTGTGTTCCTTTTGGAATGTTTAAGTCAATTGGAAACTGAATTATTTACATTTCATAATTTGTAAATTGAAATTATTAACAATTAGTCTGATTTTTATATCTATTGGCACTCCGAGCAATAACTATATACATTTTATTAATTATTCAAAAATACGATGGGCTGCAAAAGCTCAGAACAACATATCAATATCAGATGTACAAAGGCCGCTATACTACAAGTCGCTAATCTGACGCAAGCGTAATACGTCACGAGCCTGTCGAGATCACCGATGACGCGAGTTATTAAAGTTTGTCCCCCACGAAAGAACGTGTGTGCCTTAAATTTGAAAAAAAATATGACGTAAACAATGGCGTCACAGGTCATTAGTACCCCACTGTAGTCAATAGTAAGTCAATAGTAGTACAGAGAGTGCTAACAATATTTATAAAATAAATAATTATAAATTGAACACTGATTGATCTGGGACAATCAAGCTAATAAAAGTTAATACATCAATAGGTAATCCTTGAGTTGGTTTGCTATTGAAATGAATATTTTATGTATGGACTCGTATATATTATATACACTCTCTCTCTCTTTCTCTTTTTCTCCGTCATGACACATAACCTACTGCAGATAGGCTCTGAACATAGACAATGCGTAAAAATAAAATTTCATAATCATCTCTACTGGTTATTTTATTATAACTATCTTTAACTTGTGTTAAAACTTTTTTACACTCCATGGTATTAAAGAAAAATATAAATATGAAAAAGATATGAGCGTTGCAGCGACGCATCAACTGTCACTTGCCTGTAACTATTCGTCTAAGAGCTAGCAACGGTTTCGAGAGCAAATTTTAATAAGCCAGTTTTTATATATCTTTTTGTTCTTCTGGACAACGTGCGCGCTACCTGGGAGCCGGTAAACGTTGCATTTATTAGTGCATATCGTACCTTTACAGGCAAAAATATTGATTTTTACATAATTTTTACATAATTTTCGAATGTTTTGTTTTTCACTAACTTAGGCCTGTAATTAGCAAGATCTCCTCTATCTCCTTTCTTGTACAATAATGTTATTGTTGATTTTGTAATGTGCCTGATGATATTTTTTGTAAATAAAAAAAGCATGTTCAAACCATGTTAAGATAGCTGTAATTTTAATATTATTTTATTTAGTCAAAAAAGAGGATAAATAGTATGTATAGAATAAGTTAGCTATAGCTATAGCACAACATTGGCTGTATGATAAAGATAGGGTATGATAAAATTGTGGTAGCGCCTGTTATAGATGCATGTATTCAAGATGGCATCAGTCCCAAGTCATATGTTCACGTTTATCGTTATTTTTCATTGTGTACGGTGAAATCTTTAAGTCATAATTGTTAATAAAATGAAATTGAGAGAGAGTGCTGTCTACACTTCCCGAAAATCCCAGCAAAGAAGCCTTAAGAATCACCACGCTGCATAGCACCCCAATGACCTATCAGTTTTCACGATATTTTCACAGCAACAGACAAGCCACTGAAAGAGGCAATAAGCCTCGACACAATATCCTCACCCGCCCTGTACAAAGGGCAGGTATAGATCATAAATGCATATATCATCGTTTTATTTGTTTAACGAGTTTATCTGTAATTTCTTTGGAAATGTCTAGAATAGTATAACATGTTCTATAGGTATTCATATTTATTATATTACTGGCTGTAAGTTTCTTAACCTGACTGATTATGGCAAAATACCTCTGAAAGTACTCTACGGAACAGATAAAGAATTAGATAAGCATACGTAACGTCAATATAACATACGCTTGAGGTACTTAACGATTAAATATATCTATGATTAAGGAAAACCTTTATTTTGAAATCACAGAGAAATACATTAATCTTATTTTGTTCATAAAATTCTGTACGAATCAAAATGGTTGTCAGGTAAACAATGTGTAAATTTACATATTAATGGATCAGTAAAAATCTTTTTTTTTAAGCAGTCTTATTTTCGTCACGGTATCTGCTTTAAAAACATCTTTTAAGTTTCTGTGTTCTTTTTTTAATACATTATTAATTAATACATTACAATAAAAAATCTAAAAAATACAAGGAATATTTAAGCATAATATATACGAATTAACATTTTTTTTTTAATTTGTTATTCTTTATGTTCGAGATAACGAGGATTATTAACCTGTGAATAAATTTGTTAAATATGACAAAACATTTCCTGTGAATAATTACTTTTGATAAATTAGTTTTTGCAGTTTATATATTATAGTTTTTTAAAAGTAGATGGGTGGATTTTTTTTTTATTGTAGCACGGCAAAATGACTGCAATGTGCCTGATGGCAATGTGATGTGCAATCCATAAACAATGGCGACCACCGAGTGACACAGTATCCATCGCCGGTCGCCGCTGTCATGCCGGCCTGCGAAAAGCTGGATATGCACAGGCTGATCCCGAAACGCGACCCGCAGAAGCGAATCACTATGACGGGCTTTTTCGCCATATACATGGTGGTTGCGACCCAGTCAGGCTGTATAACCCTACCA
>MU160109.1:14335-31537 GCA_015888305.1 Antheraea pernyi | reverse complement strand
GAATTAATATATCAGAGGAAGTTTGAAAATAGCACCAGTAACAGACAAGTTAAGGAGTAATAGGTTAGCATGGTATGGGCATGTTATGAGGAGAGATGAAGACCATGTAACTAGAAAAGCTTTGAGTATGACGGTCGATGGATATAAGAGTAGAGGAAGACCGAAAAAAGGATGGATGGATTGTGTGAAAAATGATATGTGTGTAAAAGGTGTGTTGACTGAGATGACATCTGATAGGCGAGCGTGGAAAAGGAAAACATGTTGTGCCGACCCTACTTAGGTGTGATAAGGGTAAGAAGATGATGATGATAAATTAGTTTTTGCATGGATTTTGACATAACAACGTTTTGTTATGAATATAGAAAAAATATGTGCTCTAAAATATAAAGATGTCTTAAAGTCATGATTTAGAGGAGGACTATGTGACTTATGTGAACGGTGGTGACGTCTGGAACTGACACTCCTAACTGTGCATCCGCAAAAAAAAAAAGCAGGTTTGTAAAAAATTTACAATAAAAAATATTGTGCCGTCACGGGACGCCTAGCACATGTGAAACGTCGAAGTTGTTTTATATAAGTTGTATATCTAAAGAACAGATTACGACAGGAATCAGCTATGGTATAATGAAAAGAAAAAGCATTACAATTTTGTTCCATAAAATAATGACAGTTTTTTAATTTTTTACATAAATATTAATTTTTTTAAATACAAAGTACAAAAATTCAACTAGGCGCAAAAGCGCGGTGTGTTTGTCGGCATTTATCAAAGTGCGCTAGGTCATCGGCGCGTACCGCGAAACACTAGTGTAAAGAGTGGAAGGCAAAATAATTTGAATTTTATGCGTATACATATAGGGTTGCCAATGTTTTTGAGTATTTCGTTAATAATGCAATATTCGTGTTTTCGTCGCCACGTCGCGCCATGCCATGCTTTACCCGCGCCTATAGATATTTCTCTTTTTTTATATTATAGGAGGCAACCGAACAGACGGGTCACCTGATGTTAAGTGATCACCACCATCCATAGACAATAGCAACACCAGGGGAGTCGCAAGTGCGTTGCCAGCCTGTGTTTGGGGGAGGAGGTTTCTTACCGGTTCTTCTCGATGACTGGGTTGTTTTTCTGAACCGGTGGTAGCTTTGACGTTCATAAACGTCTTCTTAGGGCTTAAAATATATATAAGATTTTTAATTTTCGAGTGCAACTCAGAATACAACTATTGTATGACGTCAGACCTTTAACTTGAGCATTAGAAGATTGTCTACCAATATCTATTGTAACTTCATCACTGAAGGTAATAGTGGCTTGAACCTGTAGGTAGTGTAGTCAAATCACTTGTTCTTCACCTCCACTGGTTGCGGGTTTAATATAAGGAGAAATGTGGACTGTATTTTAATGGTCTGCGAGGACAAAGGTATACAATCGACTGAGCTGGGAAAAAGAAAACATACACACTTACTTCGCTGAGGGGTGGACTGGTATCACTGGTATTAATGCTGCGCCGGTTGAAGCACTCTTATTTCATAACGCCTGTTAAAACGGTATAGCGTCCGTTCATAAAATTTATATATTTTCACTCGCGGCGTGGCTTGCGTTAGGTCGCGATGTAGAGTGTTCACGTAATTGCGCGACGCAACCAATACTCGCGGCGCGTTGACGGAGCTTGATCGTGGAAATTGATCACGTGATTCACACTAGCGGTATATTTAAGTGTTGTATTGATGTATATTTGAATAGAGAAGTGGTTGTCATGTCAACATAGTTGTTTAGTCAGTTTAGAATTATGTCTCAATAATAATGTATAAAATACAAGATTATTTCTAAATATAACATATTTAAGGAAAGAATTCTAGGCGTGGGAGGAAACAGCAGTTACCCTCTTGGATTACAACAATTTAACTGCCTATAAAATAACTACCAATCACGATCTTCGAAACGTTAAATGATCACTATCAAGCCAAAGTTCAGACTGTATCTAATTTAATATAATTGTCGCGAGTGACGTTGGGACGGCAGTTATCATTATATATTATAAAACAAAGCCTTCTGCTGCGTCTGTTCGTATATTCGCAATATACTCAAAAATTGACAAACTGGCCATTCCATTTTTTTTTATAGTAACAAGGCAAAATGTCTGCACTTTGCCCGATGTAGCACCGAACAATATAAAAACAATGGCGAACACCGAGTGACACACTATCCATCGCTGGTCGCCGCTGTCATTCCGGCCTGCGAAAAGTTGGATATGCACAGGTTGATCCCGAAACGCGACCCGCAAAAGCGAATCACTATGACGGGCTTTTTCACCATATGCAAGGTGGTTGCGACCCAGTCAGGCTGTAAAACCCCACCACCCCGCTTTCGCCATTGCCTCGTTCGTTATTCAGCAGGGTGCACCACGGGCAGGTGAGGTTGGCTTGGATGTCTCAAGTCTTAGATGTTATTTGACACCCCTTACACCCCTCGTTCTTACATCTTTCAAGCTCAGTAAGACTAGTATTTTAGGTAATTGTTTTATGTTTTACAGTAAAGTCCGAAGGCATACTATCGGTTTACTGGATATTGGGTTCCAGCATTATGTTAACCAGATTTTGTTGTCTAAAGGCAAGCAAAAAGATAGAGAGGATCAGTATGTGAACTATGGTGATGATGTGCATCAGCCAAAAAATGAAAATAACTGTAATGTATTCTTTATCAAAATGTGTATGATGAAAAGATAAGCCCGATCTGGTTTGTTCTTGTTGACTGGGTTTTTTTCCTAACCGGTGATGGTTTTACGTTCATAAGCGCCTTCTCAGGGCCTAACATGAATAAAGTAGGTATTTTTAATTTGGATTTTGAAAGATAATGAAACGACCAAATGCTGGGCGTGAACTGATTGCTTTAATTGAAATTAAATAATAAGGTGAGATACAATAATTATATTATACAGATTCGACATTTCACATTATGCTCCATGTTTGATCCCCGCTATATCTAACGGAGAGAGATTCTCTAATTGCTTTAAAATATAGAGGGTAACACGTAATATTTTATTTTAATTTTTATAACTTTTTAGATCTAGTGTTTAATTGACGATATTTAATTAAATTAGAGTAGTAATTAGCAGATTTTCTCGGAGTGCGCTGACGAAGAGGATCGTCGAAATTAACGCTGTATAACCCGAATTTAGACCTGGAAAGTAAAATCAATATTATTGTTTAATTTACATACTTAGCAATTGAAATGTGATATAACACGTGGTGAAGCGATAAAGGCTACATACGCTAGCCGTGTTCAGATATTGCGTCGATCAACATAAGTTCGAATGATGGGTACTGAACTGAAACTTTTGGTAAAAGAAACACTCTATCTCTTCCTGGCTATTTGTCCCACATGGTGGTGGTATCAGCCTTCTCGACTTTACTTCTCCACTTCGTTCTGTCCTTGACATTATAGTCGGTTAAAAAGGGACAATACGAAGAAATCTATAATATGATTAGAAATGCGACGTAAAATATCTGTAATAGTGATTTAGTTTGACATAATCTTCCCGTGTGTTACTTATAGGCATTAAATTATTTATTTTGCTCCAACAGAAGGTTACAAACTTGATTGTTGGTTATTATAATGATAAAGTACGTATCTTCTCTTGGATGTGATCCAGCAGTTATTTATATTCGTACTAAAATATTTCATCACCAATAAAATGTAAAAGACCCACTGCAAGACCATGGTGTGCTTTCCGAAGAAAGGTATGGGTATAGTCAACACACCAACGAAAGATGTATTGGCGATTTCAAGCTCTGAAAAATATATAGGTCCATGTTTTTCCACATGCGGTGGTAATAGAGGACCATTTCTCAGTTTCAAGTTTCTTTACGATGGTTTCTTTCATCGACATCCAATAGTGTTACTAAAGCATAAATGTACGCGAATAAAAAAAACAGTAGGTATACAACAAGGTTCACAACTGCGGATATCAAGTTGATATTACACCAGTGAAACCACTTCAAAAGTAAAGTTCTTACTTACAAATATCCTGAAGTCCATTCGAAGTTATCCAGTAATGACCAATATGTATACCCGGTTACATTTATGCCATCCTCGTATATCGCAAGAAGAACCTGAAATTTTGTTGCTAAGCTTATCTAAGAGTGGTAGAGCCACGGTGAAGCTAAGAGTGGTAGAGCCACACTGAAGCTATTATTGGTTTCAGCATTAATGGGTCGGCTCGTCTAGGGTAGTACCACCCTCTCATAGAAAACCGATGTGAAGTAACAGTGCTTTCATTATTGCGTTTCGTTTGCTCTGTGAGAGCGCCGGAGGCCCAGCTCTCCTTCCCTCTCCTCTCACCCTCCTTCCCTCCCCTTCCCCCAAACACAGGCTGGCAACACACTTTCAACTCCCCTGGTGTTGTTAGTGTCTATGGACGGTGGTGATCACTTAACATGTTGACCCACAAGTTCGTTTGTCAGTTATGACATAAAAAAATACAATAAAAGACAATGTCAACTCAAAACTCATCTGCAATATATAATACTTGAGTTGTTAAAACATGAGCAGCATTCAGAGCTTTTGGTGTGGGAAAACATCGTACTCAATAAAATCTTCTGTTGTGTGTTGAAAGTTTTATTAATAAATAATTATATAATGCTTCTCTGATTAGACATTATTTAGAATTTGCAATGCAATTGTATCACTGTACTCCAGCAGTCCCTATTAAAAAGCTTCTTAGATTTAATCTTATCTTAATATTTTAATTGCAAAATGTGTCAGAAGTCTAATGAAATTTGGTTAAACGTATGCAGGATCAATAACGGCAATATAGATTCTATTCATGCTTCAATCAATCATCAATCATCAAGCTTGTTACTTCATGATTAGTTACAATTTCTACGTGTGCATAAAATAATAGTATGCAGGTAAATAGTTGTTATTTAAAATTTAGTTATTTACTCATATAAAAACACACACATAAAACTTACTCTAAGTATTATATTGTAAAATTAATAAACAGTAGGAAATGGAAATAAAAACTAAAGTAAATTTCAATTAATTAAACGAGACGTCCGCACTCCTAGACAGTTCGATGCAAAATGACCGTAACGCGTGCTTTCTCGAACTGACTACGCTATTGACCTACCTGTAAAACTTTTTTATACTTGGGTGGTCAAATGCTTTCTACCCTTATAATCCTATACTTTTATACCATAATATATATAAATACAATATATATTTTTAATTTTCATGCGGTTTTTTATATGTATGTAACATAAAACGTCGATTAACCTGTTTCAAATGGTCCCTGATGAAATCGATTCTCCCTTGATCGTCCATAACACCTCCTGCTGTAGAATAACCGTTCTCAGTTATTAACATCTCATTAACTCCATATGCGTTCCTGACCCAGTTTAGTAACTTTCTCAAACCAGTTGGGTGAATCTAGAAATTAAAAATTAACTAAATAAATCGAAATGCTAAATCTAACTTGATTAACCCACCAGGGGAGCCGTAAGTGCCTTGCCAGCCTGTGTTTGGGAGGAAGGAGGAGAAAAGGGAGGTGTAACTCCGGTGCTCTCACTGACCGAACGAAACGCAACAATGCGAGCACTGTTACATCACGTCAGCATTTTCTGTGAGAGAGAGGGTGGTAGTACCCCGGGCGAGCCGACCCATTCATGCTGAAACCAGTCTATAGATTCAGCGTGGCTCTACCACCTACAAAGTAAGCACTGTGACTATTTATCCGAGCAGAGCTTCACACTACAATGACTTCGACATAGAAGTGTGTCATCAATGACATCTTGTCTTATAGGCCGAACTCTCTAATAACGTGATATCCTTTATTCAATTTAGGCCCTGAGAAGGCGCTTATGAACGTCAAAGCTACTACCGGTTCGGAAAACAGCCCAGTCATCGAGAAGAACCGGCAAGAAACTCGATCTGGTTTATTTTTTCATGTCATATATTTCTATAGTAATATAAATATTCACATTCGTTATTAGTGGATGCACAGAGAGGGGCGTCATTTCCAGACGTCACAATCGTTCACGTATTGATCCACCCTATAATAGCCTTTAGATATTAAAACCCGCTTGACATGGTTCTTGAACTCACTATCAGGCAAATCGGTAATGTGTTTTGGGACTTTATTATAAAACTTAACACTATTACCTAAAAAACTGTTTTTGGATTTAGTGAGCCTGAAGCATGGAATGACCAATTTGTTGCTGTTTCTAGTATTTAAATTATGCTGGTCTTTTACTAGATCCAACATATCTGAATTTTTGCGGACATACATTAAATTATCTAGAATATATTGGGAGGGCAGAGTTAAGATACCGAATTCCTGAAACTTAGTCTTTAATGATTCGCGAGGCCTCATATTATAAATTGCTCGAACTGCTCGTTTTTGTAATAGGAATATGGTGTCCACCTCAGCTGCTGTCCCCCACAACAAAATACCATAAGACATTAAGCTGTGGAAGTAAGCGAAGTAGACAACCCTAGCAGTGGCAATATCTGTTAGCTGGCGAATCTTTCTAACTGCGAATGCAGCAGAACTTAGTCTTCCCGCCAATTTTTTTACGTGAGGACCCCATTGTAACTTTGAATCAAGTGTAATACCCAAGAACACAGTATCGTCAACTAAGCCTACTAGATTCCCATCGATCTCGATTCTACTATTAGTAAACCGAACATTAGGCAAGGTAAATCTTATACATTTTGTTTTGTTGGCATTAAGCAATAGATTATTTAACGCAAACCAGTCGGAAATTTTATTTAAAGTATTATTTAGATAACTAAGCTCTGAATCTATTCTTTTTACCTTAAATATAATTGAAGTGTCGTCCGCGAAAAGAACCATGTCAGCACAGTTATCAACCACTAGCGGTAGATCATTTATATATACTAAGAACAAAAATGGCCCTAAAATAGAACCCTGTGGGACGCCAATTTGAGTCAGTGATCCAGCTGACGTAACCCCGTCTACACTAACTTTGTGACAACGATCTTCTAAATAGGACACTAGAAGGTCGAGAGAAGCTCCACAAACACCATAGTGTTTTAATTTCAAAATAAGGGTACTATGGTCAACGCAGTCAAAAGCCTTAGACAGATCACAAAACACACCAATTGCATCCTGCGATCCCTCCCAAGCTCGAAAAATATGACTTAGTAACGTTGCACCAGCGTCAGTAGTTGATTTTGATTTTGTGAAACCAAACTGTCGACCATCCAGAATCTTTTGCGCTTTAAAATATCCTAATAATTGTTTAAGCATAATCTTCTCGAAAATTTTGCTTAAGGACGGCAGTACAGAAATTGGTCTATAATTTCCAAGATTACTCCTACAGCCTGATTTAAATAAAGGAACCATTTTACTTATTTTCATTAAATCGGGGAAGGTTCCTTTTGCTATACACTGATTAAATATATTAGCCAAATATGATGAAATATTAATAATTAAGGACTGTACTACTATTACCGACATTCCCCAGATATCTTCGGTATGTTTCATGTTTAAGAGTTTAAAAGTCCTTATTATTTCATCTGCACTAATAGATGTGAAATTAAATTTTGAATTTATAGGTGCACTCAGATTTTTTAGTAACGATACCGCACCTTGGGCTGATGAAGTAATATTTTTTGTTACCTGTAAAGGTATGTTAGTGAAATAATCTTGGAAAACAGTTACTACCTCTGAACTGTTTGAAATATGTACTCCGTCAACATTCAAATTATGCGAATTATGCGAATTATATGAAATGTATGAAACAACGAATAAATGTTACGGTAAGCTTTCCACAATAGATCATTACAAGCGCACAATGTACAATGTACAAGCGCAGACAAATAATTTAAAAACATTATATTTGGCCTACATAACATAAATAAAATGTGTATAAACTGTTTTTTGTAATATATATTTAAGACACAGACACGGCTCTTTATAATTTTATTGCATCTATAGATTCAAAATCCTCTATATGACTTGCATAACATGTGGATAACTCCAGTTACAAACATTGTCTTCATGAATACACTAGCCCCCAAATACTATAAAAAATAATGCTCTTGAGAAACTAAATAGGTTGACACCTATAGTTTTAAGAATGGATGTAACAATCTTACTGCGGCTGGGAAGAGTTACTACCTCTTTTAAAAATAATCCATCAATTTTAAATGAATTCATATCAGCCTATAAGGAACACACTGCTGGGCAATATGCCTCTGCCTGAAGGATAGTATGGGTATAAGATCCTCACAAGATCACGACGTAGTGGCAATTTCAAACTCCGAGAAATCCACAGTTCTATACTTTCTATGGTAATACAAGAACATTTTTCAGGTATCCTTAAGTAACTATAATATTATAAATTTCAATAGCTAAACATATGTCATATCCCAATAACCTTTCGGCAAATGGCGGGGTTCAAATATTCGGATGTCGAATTAACAATCTACCTGTTAAATTACTCCATCACCATTACTTTTAGGTGATCATTATTACGAATCATTGTCACTTCTTTCTTTACATTCTTGAAATTTTCGACTGTAATGAGGTTAATTTTTAAGGATATTTTGTTGTATATTAAACTTACAGTTATCGCGTCACTGTAACCGTGTTTATCACCCGGAAATGGTTCAAACAGTGCATCCAATATAGCGATTTCAGAGAAGATATTTGTCTCGTTAACCTCTCCTGGTGCACCTTGGGATACGATTCGACTTGTGTAGTAATTAAAGGCAAAGAAGTCAAAAGTACCTGTAATATCAATAATATCAGCCTATATACATTGTAAAACTTATGACAAGACAAGTAATACTTGCGTATATGAAGGTTTGTCTAAGGTCACAATATATTCAGATGTATGAACACATTATAAACTATGAGGCTGTGTGACGATAGACGCAGCACGAAAACTGGGCCCACGGCTTTTACACACATCAAAGAAACTGGGAAGTACTAATTTCGAGTTGTTACTAGAATCACAAAGGTACATGGACATTTATCTGTGCCTTTATCGGAATTGATTTTAAGGTTAGTTCTTAGCACGACAGATAGCGAATTACGCATTACGCAGGTATGGGAGACCATTAGAAAAGTTTTGTTGGTAAATGTTCTCCGTGTAGAAATGTACATAGAATTTAATTTTAAATGATGAAGGTGAAACAAATAAAAATTATTATGTAAAACTTCTTCTAAGAAAACGATTGCATTTTTCATACAATAAACATTTTTGAAAGTTGTTTCTGTACACAATAGTGGTTTTTGTTTTGTCTAGGATTCAGATTTCAAGTAAAGAAGCGTTTGTATCTTAAAGGGAAGGGACCCAAGATTCTTTTCGTGTTATAGAGGTTTAGATTTATCAAGCTTCACTCAGATATTCTACTGCACTAGATTCGTATATTCTGATACCACTTCTATTTTACTTTAGTTTCACTACCTTTCAACTATGATTTTTTTATTATCACTCTCATATTTCAAAGTCTCTATATAAATTGATTTTGAATTCATAGTTTGCACACAATATGAAAGAAATATATACCAGGTTTAAGTTCAGATAAAATTGGCAGGTTCCATGGTAGGCTGGTTATTAAATTATATCACGTACTAAAAAACATATGCAGTGTTAATAAATAATGTTGCCAAATCAAATGTTCAAGATTTATAGACAAGCATAGCTGCGATTGCAATCAATAACCCTGTTTATGCTGATAGATTCACTTCTAACTGTTCTTCAAAATCTATTATACCTGCCAAATACCTTAACATTGTTCATATCTTTTTAATCTATAATGCATATACTAACCTTTCACAAGATCTTTTTCACACTTCGTAAACTCAGGGAGTCTCGAACGTAGATATCCCTGCTTTAAGCTAACATCCCGTATCTTCTCCTTGATAGATTTAGGCCATCCACCTTCCTCCGAATAAATGGGATGATTGTAGAGACCGGCCTATTTACAGAGTTATAAAATAAAGCTTTATCTTTGTTTTGCTGCCATTTAGAGAATGTAAATTTCTATTAAATACACTCCAGATAGAAGTGCTACATAAAGAAGCCTATGAGAAAACCTATGGCAAAAACTTCCGTCAGTTTTACTTACCTGTGTGGCTTACCTTACCATTCAATAATAATTAATAGTGATCATTTAGTTAATACTAAGAGAAAATAATGAAATATTAACAATGTTTGGTGACCAAAAATCATGGTTTTTTTTTTAAATATCAGAGGAGGCAAACGAAAAGGCGGTTCACCTGATGTTAAGTGTTCGCCGCCGTCCATAGATACTAGTAACAACAGGGGAGTCGCAAGTGCGTTGCCATCCTGTATTTGGCAGGAATGGGGAAGAGGAGGTGGGCCTCCGGCACTATCACTGACCGAACGAAACGCACCAATGCGAGCACTGTTACTTTACGTCGGTTTTCTATGAGAGGGTGGTATTACCCCGGGCGAGCCGACCCATTCATGCTAAAACCGGTAATAGCTTCAGCGTGGCTCTACCACCTACAAACCGTCTCATCGTCACCGAACGCTTTCTATGTGCTATTAATATACTGTATATATATTATGTACATAGATTCCGTGTGTTATTATATTATATAAATTATATGTAATATTGCAATTTACAAATTATGACATGTTAATGATTCACAATATAATTAATTTAATAATTCAAAACAGAACACAGTTATTCCATTGTATTGGGTTCTCTCTTCTGTCGGCAATTCTTATAATTACGTCGATGATTTTTTTAGTAATAACACTAATGTTCTTAAGTAGCTACAAAACAGAAAATTATAATCGTTTTATGAATAGAGAAGAAAAGAATAATGTCAATGTCTACGTCCGGTTCCGCTATGACACACCCGAGAGGCGAGACTACAACGCCACCCGGGGAACCACTATTGACCTGCGATACCACGCTATTGACTTTATCGGGGTGTTACTAATGACCTCGAACGCTATTGGTTGAAGATATCGGCTGTTCATTATTCAACCCGGCGCGGTGTGAGACTACATTGGTGGGAGTTCGGCATATAAAGGGCAAGATGTCGCTGATCTGGACGCACTTCTTATATAACAAGTATTGTAAGGCGAAGCTCTGGCCAAATAAATAGTGACAGTATCTAAGAAGTATTAATTGCCATTCCTGACTGCATCGACACTATACGGGATTACTGTAATAATAACTATTTTATCACCGCTTAAATTACAAATTTGGCAACTCATTGACTCCCCGTTGTACCCAAATATATGTAAAGAAAACTATTTAAACATGATGCTATCTCCTTTTTACATTATAGAATAATGCAACATAATGTTTTACCGTGTATTGCATAACCAATTCTGTTAGTTTCTCATCGTCTTCAGTCTTCGGCTCGTACCATACTAGATGGTTGGCTATTGATACCTTACCTGTAAACATGATTGAAAGGTAAATGATTATTGAAACAAAAAGTGCCTTAAGAAGTATAAGTGGTTTTAATTTTGGATATCACGGGATTAATGCTTGTTAATATATTACTTAGCGATTATTAGAATATTTATTTCAGAAATATCTATCTATCTATATCCACATTATAACAATATTAATGTACAACCGTGATATATTTAAAGGTTCATGTTAGAAATGTCATCGGTGGCAAACGAACAGATGAGTCACCTGATGTTAAGTGATCACCACTGTCCATGGACACTAACAACACCAGAGGTGTCCCAAGTGCGTTGCCACCCTTTGGGGGGAAGGGATTAGGGGAGGGAGAGAGAGAGGAGGGGAGGTGGGCCTCCGGCGCTCTCACTGACCGAACGAAACGCAACAATGCAATTTATATTTTTTGTAGATGGTAGGTAGAGGCACGCTGAAGCTGTTACTAGTTTCAGCATGAGTGAGTCGGCTCGCCCGGGGTACCCCCCCCCGAGCCACAGAAACAACGACATAAAGTAACAGTACCTGCATTGTTGCATTTCGTTTAGATAGTGAGAGCACCGGAGACCCACACCCACTCCCCCCCCCTCTCTGATCACTAATGAAAGTATGAAACACATACAGGTTAGCAAAAGATAAATCTTTTTTATTTCATTATTGACTAGCATTTCATGCCAATTTTGAGAAGCGACGATGCTATCAAAGGTAGACACTATCTTTTTTTTTTCGAACTGACTATGCTATTGACCAAGCAAGGTCTTAACAGCTTCACCGAACTACTAAGGCAAGCGCTTAAAGCACTCAGCCGATTTTATTTTGACAACTAGCTCAAGGGTGCGTGGCACACCTCGGCTTTGGCTGTTGCCTGATACATGCAATTCGCGACCTATGTGAGCTAAGCTAAAATAACTATTCATACATATATGAGTTGTTGAAACATATATGTGTACCAAGCATACATACTTCAACAACCCTTATATATATTTCGTATTAGATAATATTCTAAACTATTTCAGTTTGATAAGGGAAAAAATAAAACCCTTCGACTTGCATGTGTAAGCGTGTATGCGTGCACGTGTGTGGAGGTGATATGTGTAATGTTGTCGCAGTGATGTAAGATTTTGTGTCACTGTATCGCGCGAGAATGGTAGACACTAATTTTATTTACCAGACATGGTTATCTGACGCTTCAATAACTTTAGAACAGATTTTCAATGCAAGATTAGCCAATCTCGTTAAATAAATGGTTGAACACAATTTTATAGCTCTATAACGACATGTTTACATAACATAGATCAGTTTAACTATAATGTCCTAAAGCAAAGTACTAACCATTGTAAAAAGGCTTGAATTTTGATTCATAAATCCTATAAGCTTTAGCGTGGGCCATGAGAACGTTCTTAAGGCACAAAAATGGCGCGATTGTGGTTTGTTTAATTCCCGGTGCTATCGTTCCTGTATTATAAGCCAAGTCGCACATGACTATGGCTTCATTGAAGGTTAACCAAATTTTTACTCTATCTGCGTAAAGTGTGAAGACTTGTAACGCATAATCTGCGAACCAGTCCGCTATGTCAGGATTTGTCCATCCACCTGTGAATAAAGTTAACTCAATAATAACTTCAATGACCACTAATAGCAATGCCTGTAAAGACACGAAGAACATATGACAGGATTGGACGTTTGTTAATGTTAATGTCTTAGAATTTGGCTACCTTTGACGTGGTTGGTAACCATTTTTTAACCGACTTCGAAAAAGGAGGAGGTTACTACGTTCGGTTGTATATATATATATATATATTTTTAATGTATGTTAATCGATATCTCTGTCAATTATAAACCGATTTTAATGATTCTTTTTTTAATTGAATTGGTTATATTCAAAGATGGTCCCATATAAATTTGAAGAAAATGTTCAACCCCTAAGGGGGTGAAATATCGTTTATTTGATTTTCACCCACTTCGTCTCTACATATTTTCGTGAAATTGGAACCGATTTATTATACCCATTAGAAACCAAATATATTTATGGACACTAAAAATGGAGAAATAAAATATTTTTACAAAAAAAATATACCGCCTTCGACGTGAAACACAAATAAGGCACTAAAAAGCGACTGATATATTACTAGATATATTATTAGGTAGCGCGAATATTAATATTGTTTATTTAATTTGGTTAATTTAATAATTCACTTATTTTTCGCTTTTTAGTGCCTTATTTGTGTTTCACGTCGAAGGCGGTTTATTTTTTTTGTAAATTGAATTATTTTTTATACATGGGGAGATCCCTGATAGATACCCATTCCGTCGGACAGCTGAGGATGGGTTATGTCCGATCTGCACGGACTAAAACCCCATGGTGCCTTCATATACCCTTTTAGGTGGGGGAGCAGGGACTGCCGGCTGGCACTGAGTCTGCTTCCCCGACAGGTGTAAGCCCTTCAAGAGGCTCTGACTGAGACTGAACCGGTCTGAGGGGTTAAAGTAATAGATAATCCTTTTTCTAAGCCTGCCTGGCTAACTACCACTCTCACGTTGAAAATCTTCCGCCAAGCACTTGTTGATGTATTCCCGTAGCTACAATCGAGAGCCAGACACCTCTAGGGTTAGTGTGCTTACCATCTTAAACCGCATGTGATTTATTATCCTATTTTTATTATTTATTACCTATAATGGCGAAAAGAAAACTTCAAAGGATTCGTTATCAATTGAAATGTTTACCTTTTGGCTTAGCTCTAGAATTTACATTACTTTAAAAATATTTTACCCAGATCCTGCAGAGGCTGAGGTAAATCCCAATGGAACAGTGTTATTACAGGTTCTACTCCAACTTCAAGGAGTCCATCGATTAAGTTGTTGTAGTATCTCTCGCCGTCCTTACTAATGCAGTTAGAGGTTCCATTTGGTAAGAGTCTAGGCTAAGAGATAGAAAATCTGTAGGACAAAAGTATAAATAATATATAATATTTTAGTTTTTTCTAACGTCTTCAATACTAAATTGACTTTAGGTAAAGGCTTAAAGCTCGGTAATTAGCCGTCGACATCTCTGCAACTGCACATGTGATTGAGCTTGTGAAGAGCTGTTGTTCTTGATAAAAGCATTATGAAATTGGTATTAAAGTGTTAACGTATAGTCCACATGGTCCCTTTTCTTTGTTTTTTTTTTGTTGTCACCTTTAATTAATACTTTTTACATTATTATATGATTCAGACTTACCTATAATAGTCTAAACCTAATTCAGCGGTCATTTCAACATCCCGTCTCCAAAATTTATATGAGTTGCATGCGACGTCACCGTTACTGCCATCTTCAATAGCCGAAGGATTATTGTGTACGAATTGATCCCAAATACTTGGACCCTTATCTAGAAATAATGTGTATAGCGATTAACGTTCACTTAATAATGTGGCTATAAGAAGATCACCATAATCCATTACAATGAGGATTGTTCAAAAATCGTTTTTTTTTTTTTATTTTGGGCAGAAAAAAGAATCGTTTTCTTTTGTCGATAGATTTTTAAGGTTTTTCGTTACATTATTGGGTATTTTTTCTATTTCAGTTTTAGTTTTACTCACCAGATACATTCCAAGCACCTTCAACTTGATACGATGACGATGCAGCTCCGAACTTAAACCCAGGTGGAAAAGTCAAGTCCTCAGAAGAGAACACTTCTCCCAATAATATACTAGAAGAATTATTTAAAAGAATAAAGAATACTTTATATTAGACTATCTTTTGCCTGCGGCTTCCCTCGCGTGAACGTAGATCTGTCTATCCTTCGGGAATAGTACTTTATTTCAGAATAAGTCTTTTTCTGTACCTCTGACATCGTGTATGAAGATTACAGAATGATGGATGGAGTAGTTATAACATGAAAACTTAAGAAACAAATTCACATTCACATGTACAATTATTACTATGGATTGTATCAATTATGTTAAGACAATTCATGAACAATATTCCCGTATAAACAACTGTGGAAACAGCAGGATCTAGATATGTAGATATCGCCTCCACAGTTTCATAGTACCAAACATCTCGGCAAGAACTAAGAAGTTCGAAAGCTCTTATTTTTGTGGAATTGCCTCCCAGCCAGTGTGTTCCCTTCCTCTTATGACATGGGGTCCTTCAAACAAGGTGTGGTTTTGGTTTTTCTTCCGACAGTAAATTTTTAAGGAGGTTTTTTCCCTCCACCCCCTGTTATGCGATCCGAAGCAGACTCGTTCTGCTACCTATCTCTTACCTCTTCTGATAAGCATAGGGGCAACGCGAGCGACGCCCTCTGTCAGGGTATACGCCCCGCCCCGGTACTAGATCTCTAGAGAACTCGGAAGCGTTTATAGTATCTACAGCCTAGACTTATGATGTACTATGATTTCCGAGAGGCGATTCACCTCGAGTAGGATGTGGCTCTTCACAACGCACTACGGTTCTAGGGCCTGCTATTCACGGCTTTCATTCTACCCAACGCAAATCCGAGATACAAGTACCTTAATATACCCTTTGTAAGTTGTAACTTAGACAAACTCTTTAATTAATACAAAATAAATTATATTATCTACTTACCTAAAGACGACTACTATTATCGAAGACATGGCTGCCTATAAAATTTGAATATGCATCCGCTGATAGAAGTGACATAGGTTACCAAAGCATCTCAAAGTTTTTATCGACGTTACATTACTAGATATTTTCCGGCTTGGAAAAATAAGTATTGTAAGGTTTGTATGGTTTTTGTATATCATAGGAGGCAAACGAACTGGTGGATCACCTGATGTTGAGTGATCACCACCGTCTATAGATACTAACAACACCAGGGTAGTCGCAAGTGTGTTGCCAGCCTGTGTTTGGGAGAAAGAGTGGAAAGGGGAGAGGAGAGGGGCGGGAAGGGGAGAAGGGCCTCCGGCGTTCTCACTAACCGAAAGAAACGCAACAAAATGTTGTACAAAATCTTTGCATACAAATGGTTTGTCAAATCAGTAACCGAATATAATCTGTGATGCTAAGGAAAGTTGTAGCAGTGAAAGACTTAGATCAAGATTAGTAATGGGGTTAGAACTAAAAGGAAACTGAACTGTTGTCGTTAGATAAAGATATATGTACTTCTAAAATGTTTACCAAAGGTATCGTATTCGATGCAAGTGGCAAAGGCTTCTTAGAATAAATGTAGAAATTTCAAAACAACTACAAATATTTTGGAACCTCTGTTTTCGTCCAATATGTCCAGAGTTAATAAAAATGTTAATAAACTTGTACATAATGTATAAACGTTGTCGGTAATGTTTGTAGATAAATTGTTTTTAATTATGTGGAACGTGTTTCGCATATGCATTACTATGCGATACCACGTCATGTAAATCCACGAGTTAGGGCAGAGCAATGAACTGTGCGAGTCTTTTATTTTCAAAATTTTCACTATTTTTTTCACCCTTGCCTGGATTTAACGTTATTGATTGTCGTTCTTCATCAAACCTCGATGAGGTCGGTTATATCCCATGTCTTCTTCGTGGTCTGGGTATTAGATGACCTTGAATAATTCATCAAAGAGACGCGCATAAAAAACGAACAAGTCCATAATCCGATTCGATTAGGAGGGTGGTGAACTGTTTCCTCACTCGATCCACCATCTCTTTTCCTACATCTAAGACTGATTAACTATACCCGATATATTATAGCATATATTACTTTTATACGGCGTTAAAGGACATTATAAATATTTCAATTTAACAATATATGACTTATCGCGTGGGTGTTTCTGTGGATCGGGTGGTACTAC